>CAIGQQ010030348.1:3727447-3740226 GCA_903798035.1 Danio albolineatus | reverse complement strand
TATATTATGATTTTAAAATGTAGAAAAGAATTCCATAATAATACACATATACATATATATATGCGTGTCTCTGAAATTGAAATTGTAAAATTCGGCCCAGGACAACGTTTTGTTTTTTGCATCTGGCCCTCGGCCCAAAAACTTTGGACACCCCTGAATTAAAACCTCCGGCTCATATAGTCTACCCACATTAACGGTAACGATGGATGGGGCAATATGAGATCATCTGATCGCTGCAGGGAGGTTTCACCGTACTTCCAGCTCAAAACATTTACTGAACTAGCATTATATGCCATTTTTATAAAATTACAGCTAACTATACTGTGTCAGCGTACCGGAAGTTGGATGACAAAATGCGGAAGAGCAAAGTATTAAAAGTGGGCGGAGCAGAATAAGGTCAATAGAATAATGATTTCAGTGAATCGTTGCATCCCTTTAATCTCCATATCTAGAAGAACACCATTCCTCTATTGTTATTAAACACTGCTCTTATTCGTCTTTGCTGCGAGCAGTTCTTCAGAATGAGAGATCCCAGTGATCTGTACATCGCTCTCTGTTCCTCGATGTCTTAATGTAGGAGGGAAGTGGGCACAGATGGATTGTGGGTAGCTTTACGGATGTAGCACCCACCTACACACATATACACACACACACATACAGACTGGGTCAGACCTCAGCAATGACGAACTTTATGTTCTCGCCATCCCAGACAGACGCGCAATATCTCACAGAAATGTTTATGTAAACTAAAGCGCGCGCACACAAAAGAACTCAGGATCACATGTGGGCTGAAGTGGTGCTTAATAACAATCACAAACACGCACGCATGCAAATCAACCCAAACAGCTTTTTATCCTTCATGATTTGTGCTTTATCCATCCATCGCTCATTTCCCTCCTCCTCTCCGAGAGATGAAAGACAGAAGTGAATGCAAAGAGGAAAAGACACAAGCGCACAAACAAAAGCTGAGGACAGGCTTCAATTATTTAAAGCCTTTTATGACATCTGATATATACACTAACATCTAGTCATTTGATCTGACGTGGACTCGATGAAGAACCATCCATTGTAGGAAATCAGGTTTAATAAGGAATATTCTGCTTGTATCAACAGGATTTGTGATGCAAATTAAAACAAAATGTTAGGGACTACTATAAAAAAGTTGATTATTTGATTATTATTTACCATATTAGGTAGCTATTAGGCAACTATGTTGGGTTTCTATTTTGTTAGGAGACTTTTTTGGTCTCTTGTCAAGACAAGCTCTAAAATGGTAGGGATTAAGCCAAAGGAAGGTTGTATAACTCTTATTTCTCTCTCAGATTTCACTCCCCGGAGCATCTGAGGTCATGTATCCCACTCAGGAAATGTGTAAGGGCTCCCCTTACCATAATACACATAAAACGGGAAGCATTTTCTCTCGTTAACAGCAGGAAAAGAGTTAAAAAACATTAATGATCGATTTATGCAGAAAACATTTAATTGATTTTACACAGAATATGATGTCCTTCAATTTAGTCACGTTTAGCAGCCGTCATCCTTGAACCAATCTCCATTGTAAGCTGCTTGCTGTTCTGTCTGTTCCACTGCTCTGCTTGTTAGATGTTTGCTCACACTTTATTTTACAGTCTGACATACGTCAAACGCACAAAACGCCCAATTTGCCCCACAGAATGCCTAATCGCATCTTTGCATTGGCTTTACATGAAAATCACTCTCACTTCGTCCGCGTCTGCTTACTGCACAGGCTGCAAAACAATTCCCTCACTCTCATGTAATGTAATGATTGTGAGGGCGCAGGTGCGACGACATTCAAATACCTCACGTGCGCTGCGTATGTAAAACAATTAATTGCAAACTGAAATAAATATATTTTGATTATAGGGTTTGGACGTTTTTTAGGGTTATTTCCATGTTTTTGCAATTATTTGGCATTTTTTTATTAAGAATTTTGCAGAATCGCAAAGATTTGCGACTTTTTGTTCATTTTGCATTGGATCCAGCAATCGCAGAATCACAAGAAACTAGGGGGTCTGTATAATGTAAAAATACAGTTTTTCAATATTACAGTCACAGAACATAAACAGCATATACTATTAATAATCTGCCTGTCCAATGATGACGCGTCGGTTTCTCATTATTATTCATAGCGTAGTTTTCTTATGCTATGAGAAAACGCTTCTTAATTATTCATGACAGAACATGCTTTCCAATGATAGAACTGCCAAACTGTGAGATCGCGGCTGCGCATGGCACGCAGTATTTAGCTGTTTATTAAGGGTCGTATGTGTTTGTTTCCATGATCCACAGGGGTTGTTGCATATTTTTCCCCACGATGCTGTCAGGGCCGATACAGCAAAGCTGTTGGTTTGCAGCAAGCATTTTTGTCGGGAGAGCTGTACGAGAATTGGAGAATGGTGGACTTTATCTTTTATCAGTTGAGTCAATTACCATTCAGACACATCACCTATATCTGTGCTGCTGTGTTCACACGTGTAAAATCCTACAAATTACCGACAGGGCTAATGGTTGGAATAGACAGGGCAAGAGACCTACTGCACTGCTATCCACAGTGTCTGCATTCAGACCCAGGGACTGAGGAGGACAGAAGTAAATAGTGTTTAAACATGATTCCCTTTATTATGATATAACACTTCATGACCCTTTATTTAGATTCCATATTGCCAACGTTTCATGTGCAAAGTAAATCTGTGAGAAAATAAATCTGAATTGTGGTATAAAATATATTTTTTATTTTAAAAAGTAGCTCCCACATTGCATCAGAATTTTGTGGTATAAAAAATACGCATATATCATTTATAAAAGCAGCTTTCACTTTGATCATTTGGAAAGTAAATGTTTTACTAATCTGAAAAAAAACAAAGAATTGTGTGGTGTAAAGTTTCTTTTTTTTAACAAGATTTCATATTGCAAATTTTTCATGCACAAAGTAAACTCATCTGTGAGAAAATAAATCTTAATGCATATATTATTTATAAAAGCAGCTTCCACATTGTTTATTTTTCATGTGCAAAGTAAACGTTTTTATTTTTAACTAATCTGTAAGAAAAAAAAGAATTGAGCGGTACAAAAAGGTATTTTTTATTCTATAAATTAGCTTCCACATCGCTCATTTTTCTTGTGCAAAGTAAATGTTTTTAAATTAATCTGTGAGAGAATAAATCTGAATTGTGTGGTATAAAAAGGATTTTTTTATTTGAAAAAGTTGCTTCCACATTGCTCAGAATTGCATCAGAATTTTGTGGTATAAAATTTTTTTATATATGTTATTTATAAAAGCAGCTTCCACATTGTTCATTTTTCATGTGCAAGTTTGACCGCTTAAAATACAAGCATATAAAAATCTGTCTTTATATACATTTAAAAATACCATTCCTATTCACTGTACATTCGTAATATCCACTGAAAATGCTTAATGTAAGGAGTACTGAACAGTACAGTACAGTCAATCTATACAGTAAAAACAAACTAAAAATAATCAACTGATGTTGTCCATTTAGCATATATCCATGTCAGTTAGGCCTGTCACTATATCTTTATTTGTTGTGTGATGTTTTGCACTAAAATATATTCCGATAAACGATATTATTGTTGATATTATTTTAAGACCGTTTTATGCCACTCATTGTATAATGGCAGAATGACAATATAATATCATCCCAATGCAAGTACTTTCTTGCAAACACCACATCATACTTTATTCTTAAGAATATTTCATTTCATTATAGTCATTTTAACTGTTTATTAATCCGCCATTGGAGTCAGAATGGGAAAACGCAGATCCTAAATAAATAAACGTAAACAAAAAAAAGCGCAAGGTAAAGAGTAACAGAGGCTGCGATATCTGCTACCAGATCTATTTTCAGCTGTCAGACACCCACATGAGAATATACTATAGTAATTTATGGTAAATACTATAGCGTTTTTAACCATACTGACACTGGCACCTCTAATAGACATAGAGATGTACAGTCAGCTAAAATGTTAGTTTTTATGTATGGGGGATATATATTGCATCACCAAAAATGATTGAAGTGAAGTCCGTGTGTTGTGCCATAAGTCCATATATTGATTATTGTGACAGGCCTAATGTTAGTCCCTGAATTCAGGTGTATCAAACTTAAGAAAAAGGAACTATACAAGCATGCACACAAAACATAACACGCAGGCAGAGACAGAAAAAGCCTGAAGGTCTGTAAACATCATGCCGCCCACAGACTGAAAGACATTCACACTCACCATATCATCCAGCGCATAACGCAGGAGTCCATGTTCATACAGAAGGAAAAAACGTCTCTGCCATTTCTGCAGAACAACAAATGAAGATTTCATGAGCGAAATGTGAGGTTGAAGATCTAGAAAGCATCTTAAAGGGGACCCATTATGCAAAAATCTCTTATATAAAGGGTTTAAACACAGTTGTGTGTGAAGACAGCTAGAAAAACATAATTAATTAATTTTTATGATCACACTTGATAAAAACAGTCTGCAGAAACACTTTGATTGACATTCTCCCTTTGTACATGTCATAAGAAGGGGAATACCCCGCCCACTAGTAACCATCTCTCTGTCATTAGCATAAACAGCCCTGAGTGAGAAGCAGCCGTCCATTAGCCATTAGAGTTTTACCTGCTGAAGATAACGCCAGTGACTCAGGATTATAAATGTGGAGTTTTAGATTAAGCAAAGATGAACAGCGTCAGGAGTCTCCGTAGACTGCCGCATTCTGAGACACTGACGCACACATTTACAGTTTTTCACACAGATAACGTTAGTCCTATTTCGAATCTGCCACTATGCTGACACACGGGCATTTGTAGCTCCACCCTCTTTTTAAAAAGAGCACAATTTCATTTGAATATAATGCAACAGTGACCAAAACTCCACAAAGCCTAAAAGGGTCAGTTTCAGAGAGTTATAAAATATTATTTGTAGTGCTGCACGATTAATCATATCGCAATCGCGATGTCAGCCTATGCAATTACATTACAGCGAATCTTGCGATTATATTAAATAAACGAATGCATTCGTGGACGTAACAAGACATTCAAGAAAGAAAATGCACCGCCATTTTTGTAGTTTCCTTTAATATGATTACAATGTAACGCAATTAAAAAAGAACTACACGACCCAGAAGCCATCAGGACTGGAAGGCACTAACGCCCGCGGAAAATTAGTATTAAAAAAAATTATTTGCAGCGGTGAGTCAGAAGTAATGACGTCCATTAATGAACAGAACTACTCGGGAAGTTGGAAATATTAGTGAAGGTCGTGAAAGTAAATGCGACGGCGATAGCACGTCGTATGCTACTTGTAAAACATGCTTAATCTCAGTCAAGTACACCAGTGATTCAGGGACGAGCGGTCTAAAAAGGCACACTCGCAGGCAAGTTCGGGAAAGAATCAGCCAAACACCTTTTCGTCCATCAAGCGAAATTGTCGTCGGGTGTTAAGTCTCCTCTAACCGACAAAATTGCTCACAACCGTCATCATAGGTTCAGTGTTTTCATTCAAAGTAAATTATTGAATTAAATTGAAACTAGAAGAATTATTGTATGCATGTATGGTGGTGAGTGACGAGGAATATCTGCTGTTAATCTTTCCATGTGCCCAACGTTCTCTATAAAACCAGAAACATGCTTTGCTTTCATGTAGGGTGCATATAATGCATATGGCCACGTTTAAAATTTAATCAAATAAGCAGAACTAAAAGTTGTATGTATGTGTGTGTGTGTGTGTGTGTGTGTGTGTGTATATATATATATATATATATATATATATATATAACCGACAAAATATGATACGTTTAAATTCTTTAAATTCTATAATACGTTTTCTCTCTCATAAACAATAATACAAAGCCATACATATAAAATTTTGTTATATTTCATTTAATAATTGCAAGAAATATGAAATATGGAAAATATGGAATATGAAAAAAAGTTTACAATAATGCAGATATTTATTTTGTAAAAATTATTTATTTTGAAACCATTTCAAGTTGAACAAACGCACACTTCAGTATTATTACTAATCTGTGTGTGCAATTTTCTTAAAAACCCATTAAGTTGACTTACAATACCATTTATAATCGAAATCGCATATCGCAATATTGCCCTCAATAATCGCAATATGACTATTTTCCCAAATCGTGCAGCCCTAATTATTTGTGTGGTATTTTGAGCTGAAACTTCACTACACACACCAGGGAGACCAGAGACTATTTACATCTTGTAAATTAGGGGCATAATAGGTCACATTTATCCTGGTCTTACAGGGAAAGTTTACTCACACTCAAGTGGTTCTTTTACGAGTTCCTTTCTTATGTTAAACACAAAATAAGATATTCTGAAGAATGTTCTGACATCCATATTATTTTTTTGTTTCTACTATGGAAGTTCATTCATTCCTTTTCAACTCAGTCCCTTTATTGGGTCGGCACAGCAGAAATGAACCCGCAACTTATCCAGAATGTTTTACGCAGCGGATGGACACTTGTGTTCACACACATACACTACGGCCAATTTAGCTTATTCAATTCAACTAGACTGTAAAGGAAACCGGAGCATAGGGGTGTGAACCTACACTGGCCTCACAGTTCGGTTCGGTTACAATTATCATGCCATGGATTCGGTTCAATTCGATATCTCGATGTATTGACGATGCTTTGCATACATAATTAGATTTTTTTCTTTACAACACAAGTTCATCAAAATTATCTACAAATATTTTAATATTTATATATTATTTCTTATACAGTTTTGTCCTTTAATACAACCAGTCAGATTTATGAACTGTACCTTTAATTTTACTTACTCAAAGAAAACACTCGTTTTGAATGTTTTAGACAAAACTCCAATACATGCACAGAAGACACCATGAGCATTTGTAGCAAATAAACTCATGTAAATATTATAATATTAACCCGCTTGCTTTTTAAAGCGCCTTCAAGCGAGATCTTACACTCCTATGATTGGTCATTGTCTTCACCCGCTCAACAGAAAGGGCTTTGAAAATGAAAGCGCTGTTCACCGATGAGCGATGCGGGAAGAACAGCCGCGGTTGCAGCCTATATGCGCATAATACAGGGTTATCCCACATAATCCGTATTAGACGCAGTGGAGAAAACGCGCACCCAAGCATGTGTCTAGATCCACAAGTATCGCTTAAACAGCAGAGGAGAAGAAAAGTTACCTGACGATGTCAAATGTCCAAAGTGAGTGAGAGAGAGAGGCAGAGATGGAGAGAAGGCAAGGCAAGGCAAGGCAAGTTTATTTATATAGCACATTTCATACACAGTGGCAATTCAAAGTGCTTTACATAAACAGGAATAAAATTGAAGTATAAGAAAATAAAAACACATAATAAAAAACAGATAAAAACAGATTAAAATGAGTTAAGACAAGTTATAAAAGAATGAAAAGAAAAGAAAGACACAATAGTGTGATCTGTCGGACGTAGCACAGTGCTCATTCAGTAAAGGCACAGCTAAACAGATGTGTTTTCATTTCTGGAAGCTGATTCCAGCAGCGGGGGCGTAATAGCTGAATGCAGATTCACCCTGCTTTGACTGAACTCTTGGAATTTCTAGTTTATATGATCCTAAAGATCTGAGTGATCTGTTAGGCTTGTATTCAGTCAGCATATCTGTAATGTATTGGGGTCCTAGGCCATTTAGTGATTTATAGACAAGTAATAATACTTTAAAATCTATTCTGAATGTAACTGGGAGCCAGTGTAGAGACCTGAGGACAGGTGTGATGTGCTCTGATTTCCTGGTTCTGGTCAGAATCCTGGCCGCAGCGTTCTGGATGAGCTGCAACTGTCTGACTGTTTTTTTGGGAAGGCCAGTGAGGAGTCCATTACAGTAATCCACCCTGCTGCTGATAAAAGCATGAACAAGTTTCTCTAAGTCTTCACTGGAAACAAAGCATCTAATTCTTGCAATGTTTTTGAGATGATAGTATGCTGATTTAGTTACTGCTTTGACATGACTGTTGAAACTGAGATCTGACTCCAGAGTTACACCAAGATTCTTGACCTTATTTTTTGTTGTATGACCCTTAGAGCAGAGGTACGCATTCACCTTGAGAACCTCATCTCTGTTCCCAAATGTAATGACTTCAGTTTTCTCTTTATTTAACTGAAGGAAGTTTTGGCACATCCAATTGTTAATGTCATCACTGCATTGGCAGAGGGTGTCAACGGGGCTGTAGTCATTAGGCAGTAAGGCTATGTAGATCTGAGTGTCATCAGCATAGCTGTGGTAGGAGATTTGGTTCTTTCTCATTATTTGGCTCAGAGGGAGCATATAAAGGTTAAACAGGAGAGGTGCCAGAATTGAGCCTTGTGGGACTCCACATGTCATAGGTGTCCACCTCGACCTATACTGACATAGTAACCTCTCCCTTCAAGGTACGATCCGAACCATTTGAGGACCGTCCCAGACAGCCCAACCCAGTTTTCCAGCCTATTCAGAAGTATGCTGTGATCGACAGTGTCGAATGTAGCACTGAGATCCAGCAATACCAGCACTGTTAGTTTGCCTGAATCTGTATTTAGGCGGATATCATTGATTATCTTTATAAGGGCGCTCTCTGTACTGTAATGTGCTCTGAAACCAGATTGAAAGTTGTCTAAACACCCCTTCAAGCTTAAGAACTTGTTAACCTGGTGAAAAAAACTTTTTCAATGATTTTGCCAATGAAAGGGAGATTTGAGATTGGCCTGTAATTGCTCAGTTGGGTGTTCTCCAGGTTGCTCTTTTTCAAGAGGGGTTTAACTACTGCAGTTTTAAGTGAGTTTGGAAAAATCCCTCAGAGAAGTGAAGCATTCACCACTTTCAGAAGATCCATTTCTAGACAGTTAAACACAGTTTTGAAGAATGATGTGGGGAGCGTGTCAAGATCGCAGGTTGATGTTCTCATAATTTGCACAATCTCTTCTAAGATTTTACCATCAATTTCCATGAAATCAGACATAATGTCTGATTTCTGAAATTGTGGTTGAGCTTGTCTGACGTCGACACAACTTGGCTGATTGGATGAGCTGATTGCCTTACTGATATTATTGATCTTATCAGTAAAGAAATGAGCAAACTCATTACATTTGCTTTCAGAGAGTAGTTCACTAGGAATCCTACTGGGGGGGTTTGTGAGTCTCTCTACCGTTGCAAAGAGGGTGCGGGTGTTATCTATGTTTCTGTTTATAAGGCTTGAAAAGAAAGTCTGCCTAGCAGTGTTTAGTTCCACATTAAGAGCATGGAGACTGTCTTTATAGATGTTATAATGGACTACTAGTTTCGTCTTCCTCCACATACGCTCAGCTTTTCTGCATTGTCTTTTCATCATCTTTACCGATGTTGACCTTGTCCAAGGTCCTTTCTGTCTGCCAGATCTCTTCCTGACTTTAACAGGAGCAATGTCATCTAAGACATTCTTAACTTTAGAGTTAAACAAATTAAGGAGAGAATGGACAGAGTCTGCAGATATGCTTGGTGTTAGTGAGATGGCCTTCATAAACTGCTCACTAGTGTTCTCATTTATGCATCTCTTTCTGACAGGGACAGATCTGTCTTCAATGGCTGGAGTGATCAATACATCAAAGAAAATACAGAAATGATCAGATAGTGCCACATCTTTAACAACAGTCGATGAAATGTGTAAACCCTTAGTTAGAAGTAGATCAAGAGTGTGTCCATGATTGTGTGTGGGTCCTTGAACATGCTTGAAATAGCAGCTTGTGCTGTACCTTCTTCAGTGTCAGTGAAAAACTGTCCAGCAAACTCACAAGCAGTGAACTGTGCACAATTATCTGCTTTTTAAGTAGTTAGGAGCGTTTTATTTACCCGCTCCTGCCTCCTTCACTATAGTATTCTACTGCGACCATGGGAGATAGATGATGTCAGTACATAATAACCGGTAATAATCTATTACTGAACTGATATCAAATTGTCCGCATCTGCATTGCAGTGCACCGAAAAAACTATTAAATTTTGACACCCCTACTGGAGCACCTGGAGGAAACAAAAGCGAACACGGGAAGAACATGCAAATGTCACACAGAAATTCCAACACAGCCAGCTAGGGCTCGAACCAGCGACCTCCTTGCTGTGAGGTGATCGTGCTACCCACTGCACCACCGTGACACCCTATTATGGAAGTCAATAACTATTTTTTCCGAGATTTATTCAATTAAATTTATTCATATTAAATTAATTTCTATTAATAATGAATATATTCATATAATAATAATAATAATAACAACATCAATATAATAATAATACCGTGCGACCCACTGCACCACCGTGACGCCCTATTATGGAAGTCAATAACTATTTTTTCCGAACATTCTTCAGAACATCTTCTCTCTGAACAAGTGGAGGATGAATAAATAGCTGTTTCCATGCAGAGATGCGAATTAAATGCATGCGCAAAACTGGAATATGGCAAAGGTGTGCAAATAAAGCAACGTTTCCATCCAACGAGTCAAAAAGAACAAAACCGTCACTTCCTGATTAACTGGTGTAAAATATCAAACAAAAAAAACCCACAACTTTCTGTTGAAGGAGAAACTACGTGAACCTTTTCTTTATTTAATGAATGACCTGCGCCTCAGAAGACGATGTGGACACCCAATGAATGGCGTTTGAAGGCGTGAGACGCGAAGCACAGATGCTTTTAACAGTTCTGGAGGTCATTAATAATATTATAACACTATAATATAATATAACACTAAAAATATTGTTGAATAATCATAATTCATATAAAGATCATCTAAGGTAAACTTCTAGAGTCAAAAATATTAAATGATATAACTACAGTATATATTGTAAAGGTTAAAAAAAAAGTACCGTTTTTATATAAATTAGAAATTTATTCAATTAAATTTATTCATATTAAAATAATTTCTATTAATAATGAATATATTCATATAATAATAATAATAATAATAATAAAAAAACAATATAATAATAATAATAATAATAATAACATCAATATAATAATAATACCGTGCGACCCACTGCACCACCGTGACGCCCTATTATGGAAGTCAATAACTATTTGAGAGACTTCGTGAATCTTTTCTTTTTTTATTGAACGACCTGCGCCTCAGAAGACGATGCTGACACCCAATGAATGCGTGGTGGCGTTTGAAGTCTTAACAATTCTGGAGGTCATTAATAGTATAATAACACTAATACTGAAATGGTTACAGCGTTTTAGAATGACCAAAACAACATTTCAATGTGCTCAGCATACTGGTTTGTCACAAATCACAAAAATCACATGCCCTTTTTTTAATGTGCATACTGGAATTTCTATCATTGTTTCTGAGTTTCCATCGTTGTTTATGTGCATTTTTAATTATCAAATAAAACTTTTATCCTAGTCAGTTATGCGCATACTGTATGTTTTTTTATGCGCATTTTCAAAATTTATGCGCATCACGGCATGTTCGTCAACCATTTTTTATGCGCATATCCAAAATGCCCATAGAAATAGGGGAATGGAAACACAGCTACTGATATGAATGTTTATTTTTGGGTGAACTATCCCTTTAAGTTTCTAAATACATTTTTAAATAAATTATAGTGCATGCATCCTCAGCCGGCATTAATACTGTGCATGATTGATTGATTAACAGTAGTGGTAACATCCCCTATCATTAATTGTATGAGAGTTAAATCTGGCCGTTTGATTGACCACCGAGTCCTACATATGCATTCTTCTATATACTTAGGGTTATTTTTATCATCTTTCCGTCTTGTGTGTCAATCTGTGATTTCCTGTTTGCTGTCGAATTGTTTCCCATCCCACAAACTCCCTGTCCTGCTGTTTCTCATGAGTTCAGCCTGAGAGACCGAGAGTGAGTCAGCGACTCCACGGCCCCCTCACACTCACACACACACACACACACACACACACACACACAACTCAATTACTCTCAGGAAACCAGCAAGAGGACAAACTCCTTTGTTTGCTAGAACTACAATACTTGACTAAAAATATTGTTGAATAATCATAATTCATATAATAATCATCTAAGCTAAACTTCTAGAGTCAAAAATATTAAATGATATAACTACAGTATATAAAAGGTAAAAAACTACACTGTTTTATATAAATTAGAAATGTTCAATTAAAATGTATTAATATTCATACTAAATTAATGTCTATTAATAATAATGAATATATTCATATAATAATAATAATAATAATAACAACAACAACAACAGCAACAATAGGTTTCTTTTTTCCATTCACTCAAAAAAAACAACTTCATCTGATTTAGTAAAAATCTGGTTAATTTTAAATTTGCTATAGATTTGTCTTTATAAACTGTAAGACAAAATATTACTTTATCCATCCCTTTAGGAAAATTCCTTCATCCACAACCTCACATATATAAAAATAAATAAATAAAAAAGTTCTGTTAGTTACTACTATCAATAATAATAATAATAATAATAATAATAATAATAATAATAATAATAATAATAATAATAATAATATTTCTTTTTTTATTCAATTATTTTAATAATTTCATCTGACCTCTTCCAAGTCTGGTTCAGTTTACATTTGCTATAGATTTGTCTTTATTTATTTACTGGAAGACACAATAATATACGATATTATAACAATTTATTTGTTTATATTAATTCCTTTACCTACAAGCTCAAATATTTGTAGAACACCAAAACAAAATCACAAATCCAATAAATGTAAAACACACACACACACACACACACACACACA
>CAIGQQ010030348.1:3694071-3717447 GCA_903798035.1 Danio albolineatus | reverse complement strand
TGCACTACGGCCAATTTTAGTGTATTCAATTCACACCGCATGTACTGTGGGGGAAACCGGAGCACCTGGAGGAAACCCAACCCAACATGGGGAGAACATGCAAACTCCGCACAGAAATACCAACTAGGCCTGCTGGCTTGAACCTGCGATCTTCTTGCTGTGAGACGGTCGTGCTACCCACTGCACCACTGTGACGCAGCTTTCACAAAAAAAAGACTTTTTAAAGCACCTGTAATGCAGAGACTTTTGTTTTACCATAGAGTCATTTTTGATGGATAAATTAAGTCTTAACTGAATATCTCGATTCACTTGAAATTAGATCACTATAAAGAATTAAAATAGGTGCGATGACCTTTAGACGACAAAAAAAGCAGACACGAGAATCCTAAAGATGTCTGCTGGGAAACAGGACTTGATTCCGGAGTTAATGAGTGTAAATCTGAAGCTCAAACAAAAGGAGGATTTACAATACATGACTGGCCTTAACAGGTACTAAAGACCTGATTCATTTCACCGTCAACTCAATTTTCAAGTGCTTGCTAAAAAAAAGACTCGAGTGTGGCTTTGAGGCTCAGTTCTCTAGATTTCTCCCTCGCGTTCAAAGGCATGCTCACTTAGACGTCCAAATATTCAGGCTTTCTTTGCCTCATCACTTCATTCTCTGATAACAATCCAACCTATACAGTGAGGCAGATGGCAAACGCAGGCCACGTCACCTCTGTAATACAGTCGAGACCCAGCTGTGGTCATTTTTAAGGAGAGATTCTGGAAAGCCCCTGTATCTGCGTGTGGCCTTACAGTAAAACTATTCTGGATCTGGAATCAGAGCTTGAAATATGGTTCAATATGAGAAATAGCTTGGGTTAACAGCTGGAGGAATGACATTTAAATTATAATGGGGGAAAACAGCATTGTGGTGTTTTGTTTTTCTGCGATGTACATAATTATTAGCCCTGAAATTTCAATTATTTCATAAATTTCAGATATATTTAACGAATATAAGTTAGTTTTAATTAATTTAATAACTCATTTCTAGTTGGCACGGTGGCTCAGTGGTTAGCACTGTGGCCTCACAGCACGAAGTTCGCTGGTTTGAGTCCTGGATGGGCCAGTTGGCATTTCTGTGTGCTTTGCATGTTCTCCCCATGTTGGTGTGGGTTTCCTCCAGGTGCTCTGGTTACCCCCACAGTCCAAACACGTGCTGTAAGGGAATTCTTTCATTCATTCATTCATTCATTTTCTTTTCGGCTTAGTCCCTTTATCAATCTGGGATCGCCACAGCGGAATGAACCGCCAACATATCCAGCATATGTTTTACGCAGCGAATGCCCTTCCAGCTGCAACCCATTTCTGAGAAACATCCATACACACTCATTCACACACTCATACACTACAGACAATTTAGCTTACCCAATTCACCTATACCACGTCTTTGGACTTGTGGGGGAAACCGGAGCACCTGGAGGAAACCCACGCAACCACGGGGAGAACATGCAAACTCCACACAGAAATACCAACTGACCCAGCCGGGGCTCAAACCAGCGACCTTCTTGCTGTTGGGCGATTGTGCAACCCACTATGCCACCGTGGCGCCTGTAGGGGAATTGTGTACACTAAATTGTGAATGTGAGTGTGTGTGGGTGTTTCCCAGTACTGGGTTGCAGCCGGAAGAGCATCCACTACGTAAAACATATGCTGGAATAGTTGTAGGTTCATTCTGCTGTGGCGGCCTCTGAAATAGAGACTAAATGAATGAATGAATGAATGAATTAATGAATTAATTAACTAATTTCTGATAACAAATTATTAGGAGAGAGACTGAATTTATGACATACCAGCTTCTCTGGCTATTTCAAGGCAAAACCAGATTAAATTTACAACATTTTATATCACTTATCGAATAAAAAGACATCACCAATAAATAATATATAGAGAAGATAAAAATATAAAACTATTTTTAAAAGGTTTATTTTTGATATTAAAATTTTTATATTAAAAATATTTGATCTAATTATTATTTAGTTATTTTGCAAGATATTGCAAAGTATTCAGCTTAAAGTGCTGTTTAAAGGCTTAACAAGGTTAACTAGGTTAGGTTGATTTGGCAAGTCATTGGTCAACAGCGGTTTATTCTGTAGCCAATAAAAAAAACGTATTCCTCATGGGGGCTAATAATATTGACATTAGCAGTTCTTACATTTTATTCATTTTTTTATTTTTTATTGTTGTGTTCAAAACAAACTAAACGAAATAACATTTATTCCAGAAAAATATAGGATAGCAAATATAAAAGTTAAATAAAACTCTCTTGCTCTGTTAAACATCACTTGGGAAATAAAGTTAATTATTATTTTAATAATAATGTTTATTTTCAACTGTATATTGCAATATTGACTTGATCAGCTGTATTTGGAATTTTAAACCGATTGGGGTGATGGGGAGCACATCTGAATCAAATATAATAAACTAATTAAAACATAAATAAATGCAACAGAGCAAAGATACAAATGAAATATACAGTGCTTTATTGGTTTTCTGAGAGTCTAACAGTATTAATGTGCATAAGTTTAATAATCAAATGTAATATTTTGCATACAAAAATTTAAATCTTGCTTCCTTATTTTTGTTGAATCAAGTTAACATCTCTATTTGCATAATAAAGGAATAAATAAAATGAATATGAATATATTAAATGAATTTAAAAAAATAGAGAACTTTATATAATTAAATTAAATTTATTAAAAGTTAATTAGCTTAATAAACAGGTTAAAGTAGCAAAGACATTTGTTGTCAAGACTTCTAAGTTTTTATTATAATTATTAAAATTTTTTAGGGGTTTTTCAGCTTTCATTGGGATAGGATAGTGGAGAACAGACAGAAAACCATTGGGAGCAGAATAAAACCGCGATTTAGGAATCGAACTCGGGTGGCTGTGAGCACTGTGGTGCTACATGTCGGCACACTTAACCACTAGGATATTGGCGCCAACAGTCTTCATTATAAACCAGCTTTTGGTAAAACTACAAATGCTAACACAGTCACAAATCTTAACAAACACAAGCAAATTATTAAATTTCACTCTTATTATTCTACTCTTCAATGAAATATCATGTGTCTGTAGCTCCTGGTCAAATATAATCCCGACTCCACGCTGATCATCCTAATTAGTAAATTAACAGACAGTATTTATGAACGTTGCACTAAAAATATATCAACTCATAAAGGTTTGAAACCACTTGACAGTAAATAGTGCGTCAATTTTCATTTTTGTGTGAACTACCCCTTTAAGATGTTAAAGGAAACTCATTCATTCTCTTGTCGGCTCAGTCCCTTTATTAATCTGGGGTCGCCAAAGCGGAATGAACCGCCAACTTATCCAGCATATTTTTCACGCAGCGGATGCCCTTCCAGCCGCAACCCATCTCTGGGAAATAAAGGAAACTTTATTATGATATTTTTACATGTTTTTCGTGATTATTGTATTGATTATGCTGTGATTGAAATCACTGATCTGTTTATTTCCTATCATGCTTTGTTATTAATCTTATCTGATAATCATGATGCTTTTCTTTCTCCATTTGAGGTTTTGTTTTGTTGTCTCTTGGATGTTATGTTAATATGTCTTTTGTTTTGTTGTCATTTGTTATTATTATTTCATTGAGACGCACTGTGGGACACCCTTGAAAACGGGGTTAATAATCCTAATAAAATAAATTAAAACATAAATCAAATAATCATCAAATGCAGCAGCTTGAAGCAGATCTCTTAATTATTCAGCGCATCTGGTAAACAGGTTAACTACTACTGATCAGTAATTAGTCATCTGGCTGACATCTTTACCCAAAGCACCAGCGCACCAGAAAGGGTGAACATGAGGTTAAGTGTCTCAATCAAAGCTGTAATGATTATCAGATTGGATTAAGCTCTCTGGGGTTTGAACCTGCAACCTTTAAAGCAGTTCTGATATTTAACCACTATACCCAAGTACATGCTAATGAAAACAAATATGCTATTATTTAGAAGTAATTCAGGTTGACAGTCATATTAATGTCAAGAGAGGTGGTTTATAAAAGGATAGTTCACTCAAAATATCATTAATTTCATATTTCATTCTTGATTTTACTTGCTTCTAGACTTTTACGAATGTCTTTTTGAACACAAAACAATATATTCTGTTTAATGTTGGAAAAAATCAGCCATTGACTTTCATTGTAGGAACATAAAATGCTAACTTTTTTTAACCAGCATTCTTCAGTATATCACATTACATTACACATCTTCGTGTTCGACAGAAGACACTCAAACAGGTTTGGTGGAGGATGAGGAAATGTTTTGTTTTGGGTGAACTGTCTATTTAATGTGTTACCTGATATATCCTGGTAATAAATGCTCATCATAATTATGTCAATAGTTTTTATATGATGGCTCATTTACCTCCAACAACAACAACAACAACAACAACAACATGGCATTACCATGGTCAGTCCAGAAACATGGGGTTTTGTGGACTCATTTTCATTCTCTACCATAGGCTGTGCCTCATAAACTAATAAGCATCCCACATTCTACCACGGTTTCAGGTCTAAAATGCATAGTCTTATTATTGACCTTTTTCTTCAATGCGGAAGTGCGATTGTTTTAGAACTTTCGATTCATTCACCTATGGGAGAAATGACTCGAAATAATAAACGGCAGAAAACGGTCAAACGATCTGCTCTACAAACAAGTGTGTGCATGACTATACAGACAAAGCAGAATAATATAATAAGTAAATATCAGTTTGCAACATTAAGCAGCATAATGAGCTAATTTAATGTCTAAAAATAAATGGAAGTGAATGAGACTAAAAGTCTTGAGCTAAAAAGATTCAAATGGCTGTGCCCGCTCGTATTTGAAGAATGAGGTCAATAGTTTGTTATTGGTAGTGTAATTGTAAGTTTGGGGGTCATCCAGAGCCAGTGTTTTTACGTTAATACTACACTGTAAAACCCAACAGTCAACTTTATCAAATGAAATGAGTGTAGTTAACTCAAAATGTACAGAAAGTTCATTCTACTCATTTAAAAAAAAAGTGTTGAACTCAGTGTTGAAGGTAATAAGTTAAATACCTGATTACTTCAACTTAAATTGAGTAAGTTCACAGTACACAAATATAGATTCGTTTTTTTTTTTAAACGGTTTGTAGCAATCGGTTTTCCTCGAACGGTTTGAGTTGCCTTAACTTATTGGGTTTTACAGTACTTTTGGTTTGAGTTTTCTTCATTTATTGGCTTTTATTTGCTCAGATTGCTTCGTTTACTCAAATGGATTAAGTTCACAGTACTCATTAGGATTCATTTGAACTTAAATGGTTTGTTGAAATCGGTTTCCTCAAATGGTTTGAGTTACCTTAACTTCTTAATACTTATAATTTGAAATGTATAAGTAACCTAAAGTACTTCATAATTTAATGTACTGTAATACGAGCCTGAATTCAGTTCTGGATTTGGACTAATAGCTTTGTGTTTAAAGTAAAATGTTCATTTGTGTTTTATTTGATAAACTAATGATAACATGTATTCAAATCAAAAAGAATATTATCATTTACATATTTTATTTGCAGAAATTAACACCAAGTAAATGTAGTAAATATTCTGATGATCTAAAATACAATATTTTTATTTAAATTTCTCTTATTAATGCTAATATTGATGCAAATATCGATGATTTCAGATGATTAGATAAAAAAATTATATACAATAAATTTGAAGGTCATATCTGAATTTTTTTTTTTTATATATATATTTTCCAAGTGATATTTAGGTAAGAAAATTTCCCACAGTATTTCCTATAATATTAGCTTTCTTCTGGAAAAAGCATATGAGCAATTCTATTCAATATGAGCAATTCTCTACGACACTTTTTCCCCATAAATGCAAAAATATTAAATAAAATGTTCATTTGTGTTTTATTTTATAAACTAATGATAACATGTATTCAAATCAAAAAGAATATTATCATTCACATATTTTATTTGCAGAAATTAACACCAAGTAAATGTAGTAAATATTTTGATAAGAAAAAAATTAAATAAAAAATATTGTATTTTAGTTTATTATGCTAATATTGTTGTGAATATTGGTGATTTCAGATGATAAGATAAAAAAAATTATATACAATAAATTTGAAGGTCATATCTGAATTCTTTTTCAAATATTTCCTAAGTGATGTTTAAATAAGAAAATTTTCCACAATATTTCCTATAATATTAGCTTTAGAAAAAGCATATGAGCAATTCTATTCAATGAGCAATTCTCTATGACACTTTTCCCCCATAAATGCAAAAATATTAAATAAAATAAAATCAATCATGTTTGTTCTATAGTGAGCCGGCACTTATTCTCTTCATTATCGTTGTTTCTTTTGGTTTGTTCAGTTTAATTGACAGAATTTCTACAAAGTATGTTGTATACTGTGAACTTTTTTGAAACGTTTTTGGTCAGCTGTTTGCCAGTTTGTAATGCCATCATGGCAAAGACAAAAAATGGTTTAAAAATAAGTTATAAAACTATTGTTTTAAAATGTTTTTAAAACAAATTTCTCTGTTAAACAGCATTTAAAATTTCACAGGAGGGCTAATAATTTGAAATTTATAAGTAATTTAAAGTACTTCATAATTTAATGTACTGTAATATGAGCCTGAATTCGGTTCTGAATTTGGACTAATAGGTTTGTGTTTAAAGTAAAATGTTCATTAGTGTTTTATTGTATAAACTAATGATAGAATGTCTTCAAATGAAAAAGAATATTATCATTTACATATTTTATTAGCAGAAATTAACACCAGGTAAATGTAGTAAATATTCTGATGATCTAAAATACAATATTTTTATTTAAATTTCTCTTATTAATGCTAACATTGATGCAAATATCGATGATTTCAGATGATAAGTTAAAAAAATTATATACAATAAATTTGAAGGTCATATCTGAATTCTTTCAAATATTTCCCAAGTGATGTTTAAGCAAAAAAAAATTCCAAAACATTTCCTATGATATTAGCTTTCTTCTGGAAAAAGCATATGAGCAATTCTATTCAATATGAGCAATTCTCTACGACCCTTTTTCCCCATAAATGCAAAAATAGTAAATAAAATTTCATTTGTGTTTTATTTCATAAACTAATGATAACATGTATTCAAATCAAAAAGAATATTATCATTCACATATTTTATTTGCAGAAATTAACACCAAGTAAATGTAGTAAATATTTTGATGATCTAAAATACAATATTTTTTATTTAATTTCTCTTATTAATGCTAATATTGTTGTGAATATCGATGATTATTTTAGATGATGAGATAAAACAATTATATACAATAAATTTGAAGGTCATATCTGAATTCTTTTTCAAATATTTCCCAAGTGATCTTTAAGTAAGAAATTTTTCCACAATATTTCCTATAATATTTGCTTTCTTCTGGAAAAAGCATATGAGCAATTTTATTTAATATGAGCAATTCTATTCTATAAGTAACTCTCTATGACACTTTTCCCCCATAAACGCAAAAATATTAAATAAAATGTTCATTTGTGTTTTATTTCATAAACTAATGATAACATGTATTCAAATAAAAAAAGAATATTATCATTCAAATATTTTATTTGCAGAAATTAACACCAAGTAAATGTAGCAAATATTCTGATGATCTAAAATACAATGTTTATTTAAATTTATCTTATTAATGCTAACATTGATGCAAATACCAATAATTTCAGATGATATGATAACCCCAACAATATAAATTATTATCACAGTATATGAGCAACAAATATACTAGTAGTAAATAAATCACAACCGACTGGAACTGAATAAAATAGAATAGGCTTCTACAATGGACTTGATTTTTTAGTGCAGTTTTGAAGCAATGTAGTTATTTGACACTGCTAGTTATCGCCCAGAGCAGTGGAGCACATTGGCATGAAGTTGTTTTTATATTCACACATTGAGAATTTCATTTTAATTTATGATGTAAGAAAAGTATTACTTTCAAACACTGAATAGTGAAATACTATTAGCAGGCAGTGACTATCAAAGCACAACAGTGTGCGGAGTCAATTAAATAGTGCTAATGTTGTTTTGGAGTCACACTTGCATGTGATTTCAGGCCGAATATTCAAAGTATGATGATAAACAACACAAGGAGCGTGTCACAAGTTGTCCCTGAACGAATGTGCGAATATAAAACTAACTTTACCTCAATGTCAAGCACACGTAGTCGCTGTGTATCTCTGCATTGAGTTACCTGTGTGAAGTCTTCATCACTCAGCAGGTGCGCGTCTCGAGCTTTGAAGCAGTTCTGGCATTTACTCTTGTTGAAAATATTGGCCTGGAATTTCCGACAGGCGTTATCTTTTGCAGGCGTACTCTGTGCCATGAGTGTGTGTTTGCGTTCCCGTTTCTTTCCCGTTATTTTAAAAACTGCGCAATAATTCCAGCGGAGAGTCCTCCCCCGCGCGCCGCAGTCCGCCTCATCACAAACTCACTACGAGGATCAATTATTCATGCACAACAATCACCTGACAGGACCCTCGGCGAGGAGAGAGCGTAGAAATTAGCCCTATTTACATCCCAGTGGTAGAGATAAAGAAGCCGAAAAGTTTTAAATTAAGCGAGTGCTTTTGAGGGGTTGATTGTGAGGGGGATTCAGTCCGGGACCTTCCGCGCTCTCGATACACGCGCGTGTCCGTGTGTATGCCCGCGGACGCGCGCAGATGCGTTACTCTGCGAGCTCCTAAAAATAATACGGTAAACTTATAGAAACAGTCGAAGTAAACAGTGATGGAGAAGAGGGGTTTACTTTCTTCTAGCTCCCAGCTCCCGACGAGACAATCAGCGGTACGCGAACACAACTATCCCGAAACTCCATGCTGTGTTTTAACGTGGATTTTCGAGAGATTTCTGCCGGATTTCTGCAGGTCTGGTTGGCACAGTGGCTTCGTTTCCCACGGTCACAGCTGATCTACACACACACTTCACACTCACACGCAGGAATGAGGAAGGCGGGGTAATGCTTAACTGACGTGCGCCGCAAGCCAATCAGAAAAAAGAACACGCCTACTATTGGTAGTCAGAGGACGTCATCGTCCAATCAGATAGCTCAATCGCACTGATTTTATGGGGAATAACAAGAATCAAGGTAGGTGGACTGTGCACGGTGTAAACCGAAGTTATTTAAACTTACAGGCAGGAATTTATACGCACTTAAACTTTGCCTTTATTGACTTTCGTGTGATTATAAAATGAAAAAAGGCATCGGGAAATAATTAACGCGGAAAGATCGTTGATAAGCACCCTTGTAACGCCCCTAGATAGTGACCAATCCTACCTGAGCGGCTCTCCGGTGCCCCCGTTTGGACTTAATGCAGTATGAGAGACCCTAAAATTGAAATACGTGTTTATTAAAGGGGTCCTCTAATGCTTTTTCACTTTTTGAATGCGTTATTCAGCATAAAAAAATACAATGTACTAATCTTAAAGTACACTTCAATGGGAGATATTTAGTTTTGGAGAAATAAAATTGTAATATTGTAATAATCAGAATCAGAAAGAGCTTTATTGCCAGGTATGTTCACACATACAAGGAATTTGTTTTGGTGACAGAGCTTGTACAGTGCAACAGAATTACAGAGACAAAAAACAGATAATAAATATATTTAAAAACAGAAGTAAGTGTTAAATGCAAATATACAAATGGACAAGTGTATGTACAGGTGTATTACTATATACAACGTTATATGTGCAGCTGTTATGTGTAAATTGGCATGTGAAGTGTGTTGTTAAATAAGTGTATGTGTGTATAAAAGTGTATAGCAAGTAGTGATGTTGGTTCCACGATTATTATCATCAAGTGTTCATGAGATGGACTGCCTGTGGGAAGAAACTGTTTCTGTGTCGGGCTGTTCTGGTGCGCAGTGCTCTGTAGCGTCGACCAGAAGGTAACAGTTCACAGAGGCAGTGTGCTGGGTGTGAGGGGTCCAGGGTGATTTTGGCAGCCCTTCTGCTCGCTCTGGATAAGTACAGTTCTTGGAGAGTAGGGAGGGTTGTACCAATGATTCGCTCAGCAGTCCCAACTGTTCGATTTAGTCTTCGAAGGTCAGATTTGGTAGATGAGCTAAACCAGACAGTTACTGAAGTGCATTTATTAATAATGTAAATTATGTAAACAATAGTGCGCTTTCAAACCACCCAGCATGCAAGAAAGGCAGAATCAATGCTTTAAAAATAATTAAAATAGCACCTCTTTCAAAATATATTCTATTAATTAAAACAACGTTTTAATATTAGAGTCATTTTGATATTATACATTGATTATTATTTTATATATTTAAATCATTCACATTTGTGTATTTAAAGACTTAAAATACATTTTTAAATATTTAAGAAATAACACTTTTATTACATTTAATGTTTGTGCATGTAGTAACTGTGCAATTAGATA
Organism: Danio albolineatus; assembly: GCA_903798035.1. Classification (NCBI taxonomy): domain Eukaryota; kingdom Metazoa; phylum Chordata; class Actinopteri; order Cypriniformes; family Danionidae; genus Danio; species Danio albolineatus. The sequence goes on along the minus strand of CAIGQQ010030348.1, from coordinate 3,706,965 downwards.
TTTAAAGCGAACATTAGTCATTATATCTTGGTGGCATAAAACTTTATTTTTAATTTTGTTAAAAAAAATGTACAAAATGCACATGAATTAATCATTTTATAAGCAACCATTAATACAAGTACAAAGGCAATATAATCGTTTCATGCTTCCTAAATGTAACACCGTTTAAAAAAAACATGAAATGTAGTAAATTTACAGACAAAACCCTTTGATTTCCTCAAATTAGTAAGATATACAATTCCTCCAAAATACATTCGGAAGTTTGTTTGATGACACAAAGCGGGTAACATTTGACAATACATCCATTTTTACAGCTTCCACAATATAAAAAGAGATGATTATTGATTATCTCTCACTTTTAAAAGTATAAACTACTGTAGAGATTTATCACTGGCCTTCGCATTAAGGTATTCCCAAACTTGTATTTAGCATTAATACTGAATATTATATGACATGTTTGTGTTTTCCCGGTAGTAAAGTCTAATGTCCCAGAACAGGCATGAGACGGGGTCTTATTTAAGTCCTGTTGATGGAGGGATTGATTTCCTCATTTTCCTCTTCATTCATCAGTGGTTCTCTGTCTGTCAGAGCTGGAGTGCTTTCAGCCGTTGATCTCTTAGTGGTCTTATTGAGAGTGCTTCCCTGTAAACATCCACATATTAGTATCCTGTAATTCATAACCTAAACACCTCAAGCAGTGCTGGGTATAGAGAAGTAATTAATTACATCATTACAATTGTATTTAAATTCATTTTCCTTTATTCATAAAGGGTCGCCACAGTGGAATGAACCACCAACTTATCCAGCATATGATTTACACAGCAGATGCCCTTTTAGCAGCAACCCAGTACTGGGAAACACTCATACACACTCATTCACAAACCCCCATACACTACGGACAATTTAGTTGACTCAATTCACCTGTAGCACGTGTGTTTGGACTGTGGGGGAAACCGGAGCACCCGGAGGAAACCCACACCAATACGGGGAGAACATGCAAACTACCAGTGACCTTTTTGCTGTGAGACCACATCGCTAACCACTGAGCCACTGTGTCGCCCTTTGTATTTAAATGATGTTTCTAATTACTTAACTGTCTAATTAACAAAGTTGATCAATGAGTGATTTAATTACTTGACTAAATAACAAAAATCCACATAGAGTAGACTTAAGCAATAAAATTTCAACTCTTAATTCTTTACATTTGAGTCAAAGAGGACCTTTCAGGTTTTCAATAACTTAAATATGTAAACTAAGTTACTTATAAAATAAATAACTTGCTAAATATTTAAACCACTTCAATATATATTAAAGTAAATGTACATTTCATTGTTTCTTAAGCTTGTGCAGTTGTCAGACAAATTTCTTTAAACAGAGTTAATATGCAAGTATCTGAAAAAGAAAAATATATATATCTTTACAATTACTCTCCATCTTTGAATTTATACCGTGTATTGTTATAAATCCACAGTATGTAATGTAGTAATGTACATGCAGTTGTCTAGATAAATGTTTTTTTAATTATTATGTATAGTCAAGGTTTTAAAACCGCCAAAATTTTATGCTGTACCGTTCCTAAGGTATGTGTAAGATATTTTTATTTACTTTTTTTCTGTTTTTTAGAACATCAGCATCTCCAGCAGAAAAGATATTTTAAATCGTAAAGAAATCTGTGTTTTTGAAACTAATAACGACAGCAGAAGTCAATGACTCATTTGAATTATTTAGCCTGACATGTTTACAGCTCCAAAATATTATAAATGTCTCTCAAAATAAAATATATTGTGTTCAAAGGGGAATTTTTTAAAAAGTTTTTTACCCAGACATTTAAAAAGAATAGTTTAGAGCAGTAAACACAATACCATAAAACCGTGATATATATATACAGTTGAAGTCAGAATTATTAACCCCCCTTTTAATTTTTCTTTCTTTAAATATTTCCCAAATGATGTCTAACAGATTCAGGAAATTTTCACAGTATGTCTGATAATATTTTTTCTTCCGGAGAAAGTCTTATTTGTTTTATTTCGGCTAGAATAAAAGCAGTTCTTAATTTTTTATTAGCCCCTTTAAGCTATTTTTTTTTCTGATAGTCGACAGAACAAACCATCGTTATACAATAACTTGCCTAATTACCCTAACCTGCCTAGTTAACCTAATTAATCTAATTAAGTCTTTAAATGTCACTTTAAGCTTGAAAAATATCTAGTCTAATATTATTTACTGTCATCATGACAAAGATAAAATAAATCAGTGATTAGAGATGAGTAATTAAAACTATCATGTTTAGAAATGTGCTGAGAAAATCTTCTCTCCGTTAAACAGAAATTGGGGAAAAAAATAAACAGGAGGACTAATAATTCAGGGGGGCTAATAATTCTGACTTTAACTGTATGTATAATAATTTACAAACTGTTATATAATACTGCTGAATTTATGTACATTAAGGCAAGTAAATAAAAAATAATTTTAATTAAATCACCTAAAAATGAAAAGTAAACCCTAACTTTATCATCAGAAAAATAATTTAATTACACTAATTAATTACACCCAACACTGACCTCAAGGGGGCAGATTTTAAGAGTTTTCATGCGTCACTGAGAAAATGAATGACCTACACTGTAAAAAAACTTTTTTAAATTAAATTAAATTAAAATTGCTGTTGAAAACAAGTTAAAACAAAAACACTTTGACCTTACATCGATTAAACAGACTTAAAACATCAAATAAAAATCTGTATAACTTAAAAAGTTGAACCCTGATTAACTTAAGTTAAAGTAATGTAAAACCTGTCATTACTTTTTTGGTGCATTTTTTACATTAATTGTTAATAAAAAAAAAATACCTGGTTGCCCTCAATTTTAAATCAAATAAATCCTATAAAAAATTGTAACTTAAATTACTTTATACTGACTTAAAATAGCTTGTTTTATTAAAACAATAAGTTTAATAAGCCATAGCTAACATAAAAACATATGTTGTCATGACTTATTGATCATATAATTTTTACAGTGTTGGAGACTGTCTATGATTGCCTGCCGAATATTACATTTGTCCATAAAGTATTCGATTTTTACAAGGCACTGAACAATGCGGTGGCACGGTGGCTCAGTGGTTAGCACTGACACCCCACAGCAAGAAGGTCACTGTTCGAGCCCCGGCTGGGCCAGTTGGCATTGCTGGGCCAGTTTGCATGTTCTCCCCGTGTTGGTGTGGGTTTCCTCCAGGTGCTCCGGTTTCCCTCACGGTCCAAACACATGCGCTATAGGGGGATTGATGAACTGAATTGGTGTATGAGTGTGTGTGCGAATGAGTGTGTATGGATGTTTCTCAGTACTGGGTTGCAGATAAAAGGGAATCCGCTGTGTAAAACATGCTGGAATAGTTGGTGGTTCATTCCACCATGGTGACCACTAATAAATAAGCGACTAAAACGAATGAATGAATGGATTATGTGTACAAACAGGAGCAGTATGTTTACTTACAGCTTTCTGCATCGTTAAAAACAGTGGTGTGTCAATTTAAAATATACTACAACACCATTAAAGCCGGCATAAAACTCTTTTCAAATTCCTCATTTCATCTATCAATTATAATTATGAAGATGAGATCTTTGCTCTGACACACACTGATGGCTGAGCGTGATGAAATCAGGAATGCATATTGACACACTCATAAACAGGGTTAACTCGGGGTTCATTTTTGCAGCGTTAGCTCAGGAACGATACTGTCAGAGCACAACAATCCAATCCGCCTCTATTAAGATGAACGTCTCGACGCCAAAAATAACCTCCGCTCTTCCAAAGAACTGTTGATTCTGAGTTAAGCAGAGTCATGTGAGAGTTCGAGAGCAGTGTGTTCTCAGTGTTACTGATCTGTTCGTGATGATGTATTCAGTCATATGTACTGAAGTGACAGCTTGGTGAAGACCACCGCTCAACTCATCCTGATCGCTTCATGCTCTGCAAACTCGCTCTCGTCGTACTGTTGCCATGGTTACCTGAGGTTGCCCATTTATGATGGGTGATTCAAAGAGAGGTGGCGATAGTGGGCGAATGTGTGTGTGTGTGTGTGTGTGTGTGTGTGTGTGAGAGAGAGAGAGAGAGAGAGAGAGAGAGAGAGTGTTGCATGTGCTTGTGTGTTATGTGGTGTGTGTGTGTGTGTGAATGAGAGAGAGCGTGTGTGTGTGTGTTGCATGTGCTTGTGTGTTATGTGGTGTGTGTGTGAGAGAGTGAGTGAGGGTTGTGTGTGTGTGTGTATGTGTGTGTGTCCATGCATATGTGTGTGTTTGTATATGCAAGGATGTATGTGTTTGTGTGTGCGTCTGTAAAAGTTTGTGTGTGTCCATGTGTGTGTGTGTATATACATGTGTGTGTGTGTTTGTGTGTCCATGCATCTGTGTGTGTGTGTATATGTTTGGGTGTGTGTGTTTGTGTGTGTCTGTGCATCTCTGTGTGTGTGTGTGAATGAGAGAGCGCGTGTGTGTGTGTTGCATGTGGTTGTGTGTTATGAGAGTGTGAGGGCAAGGTATGTTTGTGTATATATTGTGTGCGACTTGTGTGTGTTGTTTTGTTATGTGGTGTGTGCGAGTTTGTGTACAATGTGTGAGTATGTCTGTGTGTGTTATGTGTTGTGAATGCAGGTGTGTGTGTGTGTGTTTTGTGGTGTGTGTTATTTTGTTAAGTGATGTGTGAGTACGATGTGTGAGTATGTTTTGTGTTGTGAGTGCAGGTGAGTGTGTGTGTGGTTGTGTCATGTAGTTTGTCTGTGTGTGTGTGTGTGTGTGTTTTGTGTTTGTGTGTTGGGTGCATGTGGGGGGATTGGGTTTTGTGGTGTGTGTGTGTGTGTGTGTTGCATGAGTGTCTTGTGTGTGTTGTTTTGTTATATGGTGTGTATGAGTTGTGTGTATCTTGTGTGATTGTGTTTTGTGTTGTGTCATGTAGTTTGTCTGTGTGTGTGTTTTGTGTTTGTGTGTGCGTCTGTAAAAGTTTGTGTGTGTCCATGTGTGTCCGTGTGTGTGTGTATATGTATGGGTGTGTGTGTGTGTATATGTTTGGGTGTGTGTGTTTGTGTGTGTCTGTGCATCTCTGTGTGTGTGTGTGTGTGCGTGTGTGTGAATGAGAGAGTGTGTGTGTGTCTGTTGCATGTGGTTGTGTGTTATGAGAGTGTGAGTGGGGGGGGCTAGGTATGTTTGTGTATATATTGTGTGCGACTTGTGTGTGTTGTTTTGTTATGTGGTGTGTGCGAGTTTGTGTACAATGTGTGAGTATGTCTGTGTGGTGAATGCAGGTGTGTGTGTGTGTGTGTTTTGTGGTGTGTGTTATTTTGTTAAGTGATGTGTGAGTGTGTTTTGTGTTGTGAGTGCAGGTGTGTGTGTTTGTGGTTGTGTCATGTAGTTTGTCTGTGTGTGTGTTTTGTGTTTGTGTGTTGTGAGTGCATGTGGGGGGGATTGGGTTTTGTGTTGTGTATGTGTGTTGCTTGAGTGTCTTGTGTGTGTTGTTTTGTTATGTGGTGTGTGTGTGTGAGTTGTGTGTACCTTGTGTGAGTGTGTTTTGTGTTGTGAGGGCAGGTTGTGTGTTATGTTGTGTGTGTAGGAGCGGTTATGTGTTGTGTATTTTTGTGTTTTGAATGTATGTGTGTTGCTTGTGTATGTTACCTGTCTGTAGTCGATGATGTTGAGTATTGTAGACGTGACTATGCAGCCGATGGTGTTTGCCAGCATGAAGATCATCATATACTGCCATCTCCACAGAGGGATCTTAACATCACTGCACAACACACACACATACAAACACACATGAACACAAACACACTGTCAGCATTACAGATAAAGAGTATCTTTTGCAGCTTTCATTTTCTTTCATATGGCAGAATGTGTCCTGTTGAGGTTTATTTTCTTCTCAGCAAAAAAAAAAAAAAAAAGTTTATCAAATGTTGTCAGGCATTTTTAAAACATATTTTTGTTTGTCTTATTGTTAGTTTGCACATTTGGACATTTTATGCAGATCCTGATGTTTCCATCAAACATTATGGGATCTATTTTAATGATTTAGGTGCAGAGTCTAAAGCGCATGGTGCAAAAGCATTAAGGACGTGTCCGAATCCACTTTTAAGGTCGAAAAAATACGGTAAGCGCCCGGCTCATGGTCTAACAGGCTTGTGCTTATTCTCTTAATGAGTTATGGGTGTGTTTTGAGCATAACGTACATCAGTATCATCTCCCATTCCTTTTAAGTTGCGTTGTGCCATGGCACATTTGCTATTTACATGGCAGACTTTGTTAGTGTAAAAACTGAACGCTTCACTAGCGGGAAAACAGTTAAACAGAGCATCTGCAGCACGAGGATAAACAACGAGCCTCCTCCATTCAGCCTCTTTACTTTCGCTTTACTTTACTCATACCCTTTACTTTATTTTCAAGGATAAGGAAACAGTGGAAACTGCTCTCTAAGATCTCAAAACTCAGGGCTTCTAGTAGTACCCAGAATAGCAAAATCAAATAAAGGGGGTCGAGCCTTCTCATTTATGGCTCCTAAACTCTGGAATAGCCTTCCTGATAATGTCCGAGGCTCAGACTCTCTCTCTCAGTTCAAAACTAGATTAAAGACCTATCTTTTTAGTAAAGCAAACACTCAATACGTCACTTAGCTGTATGCATCTCCTTTATATACACTATGAACTGCAGCTACGCTAATTATTGTCTTTGTTCTCTATTCCAACTGGGGATACTCATCCCGAGGCCCCCAAAGACTTTGCAGCGCCACGGATGCGATCCAAGACCCGTGACGAGACGATCCCAAGGCTCTATAACCCTGGACCTCACTGTATCTTGAGCAGCTGCTTGGCGGAGTAGCAGGCAAGAGACGGATTCCTGTGACCCTCCAAGGACAGACGAGCCTCGAGTTCTCCAGCCTCCGGCGACTAGACTGCAGCTAGAGCTGCGCACCGATGGATTACTCTTCAGTGTTTGAACTCTAAGTAGTGAATATTAAACAACACTGAACTGAACTGAACTCAGCTATATATTAGCTAATAATATACTAGCTAATAACTAAACTGACATTTTCAATTTACTATAACCTTCTATGTGAAGCTGCTTTGACACAATCCACATTGTAAAAGCGCTATACAAATAAAGGTGAATTGAATTGAATTGAAACCCACTCCACTGAAGATGTCCATTAACCTACATACTTAATTTCGTTAGTTAAGCGCAAAGATTTGTTCAAAACTATTTCTAAATTCCGTTCTAATTTCCAGCAAACAAATGAATGAACAATAATAAGGAAGTGTGGTCAAAAAACGTCCTGTTCTTATGCCCCGTATGGTGATGCAGACGACTCCAAAACCCGACAGGTGGACAAATCTAAACTTGTCTTGATTAAAACGAATAAAATATGCATATAATAAATAATACTGACAATAATAATAACATACGAATGCAAGTTGTCATGAATAAACTGAAAAAACTGGCAGTAAACATCACCTGGATTTGGTGCCCAGTATCTGTCCCACCACCAGGTTGGAGATGCCGATGCCGATCATCTGTATGGATGTGGCCAAACCCATTGCTGTGCCGAGAGTGGCCTGAGGAACCACCAGCGGGATCGACGGCCACATGCTCGCCTACAATACACATACATACACACACACACACACACGAGGACACAAAACAAGATCACACACAAACACAGCAGACAACCACAGTAAATCAACAACATACTGTATAGTTAATGTTATCATTGTGTTAATCATACTCTAGGTCTTAAAAGATATATGAATAATTCCATGCAAATGTCAACCTTGCCATAAAAAAAGTTAAGTTGTCACCAAAATAGCGAAACCCTTTTATTTCTTTTTGTGTATTCTTGTATTTTACAGTGCTGTAGAAATACTCAAAAATGTCTCGGTCAGTGTTTTCAAACAATTATGTTTCATTTACCAAAGTCACACAAGTGGAAATTTCACATCCATAATGGAAAAGTGTCACATCCATAATGAAGCTTTTTCCCCATAAAGGCAAAAATGTAAAATAAAATAAAATCAACCATGTTTGTTCTACAGAGAGCCGACTCTTCTCCTTGTGATTATCATTATTTCTTTTGGGTTGTGCAGTTTAATCCACAGAATTTCTACAAGGTATGTTGTATACTGTAAACTCAGACTTTTTTCATCACATCTATAACGCATGCTTATTTCCCTCATTTAAAGTATAAAAACTGTTTTCAGATTGATATTTTTCTTATCCCATAATTCTGTGTATATTTGTTTAGGAAAACATAAACAGATGCTTCAATATAGTGTTAACATATACCTTATCCGTGCGCTTATGTTTTGAGTTTTTACTGCAAATGTCACATCCATAACGCTGGAATTGCTCATATACATTTTGATTTGCAAAATAATATGTGAATATTTGCATAATACAATGCAATTATTTTTTATTTATAAATATGTAAAAAAAAATAAAAAATACATACATACACATACATTTTTACATACAAAATTTACACATATATATATATACACATGCATTTATATATATGCATGCATTTGCATGTACAGTATAATCTAGTAAATATATCAATGCATTAATATATTTATATAGATTTTATAATTAATATAATATGAATAATATTAAATTATAAATATATTTATTTTAAATTAAAGGTTTCAACGATTGCAATGTTGGAGCAACATTTACATTTCAAAAGTTCAAATGAAGCAAAATAATTTACTAGTTCACTTTTCTATTTGATCAAGAACTAACTTTCCATCCAACGAGTCAAAGCTAAAATCGTTACTTCCTGATTAACTGGTGCCAAATATCAAAATAAAAAAACAGAACTTTCTGTTGTAGGAGAAGCTGCGTGAATCTTTGCTTTATTTGATGAATGACTTGCGCCTCAGAAGACGATGCTGACACGCAATGAACGCGTGGTGGCGTTTGAAGGTGTCAGACACGGACCACAGATGCTCTTAACAGTTCTGGAGGTCATTAATAATATAATAACACTAATTCTGAACCGGTAAGGTGTTTTAGAATGACCAAACCAACATTTCAGATGTTTTGCGATGTGCTCAGCCTGCTGGTTTGTCCATTCACACACATTTTTATCATCACATGATCTCTTATAACAAAATCACAAGACCTTTTAATGCACATACTGGAATTTCTTTGGTAAAAGTGTTTCCATTGTAGTTTATGCGCATCTTTTTTTTATCGAATAAAACGTTTATCCTACGGTTTATCTTACGCATACGGTTTTTAGACGCATTTTCAAAATTGATGCTTATCTTGGCGTTTCCATCAACCATTTTTTATGCGCATATCCAAAATGCTAATAAAAATAGGTGGATGGAAACATAGCTAGCATGAACACGTTTTCTTGTTTATTAATATCATTGGTAATATGTGAGAATATCGTGTGAAGACTTTAGATTAAGTTGATATGTTTTTAAACACTAAACTCATTAATTAAAATGTGAATATTCATATGCATAAAGTGTCCCAGCTTACCCCGCTGGTCCCTATACACAGACATCTCAAATGTCTCTTTCCCAGAAGACAGCATGTCAATACTGTATTCAGTGATTGACCAATGCTAAATAATTCAACCAATAACAAGATCTACTACATTGTTTGCTGAACTCTCAACTGTGTGCGTTCATTAATTCTCCAATAACACTGTAGCAGTTCATATTGTGAGTTTGTGTGTGTTCATGTCTGATACTCACAGCTGCAAACGAGTATGTGATGCCGAGCCAGACGGTGGATACGAGAGGAGGGACGAAGGTAAAGGCCAGAAGACCAAACACAGGCAGAGTCAACACTGCACAGAGCACTGCAAACACACCACGCAGACCTACATAATCCTGCAGGACACACACAAGAACACTGACTGAAAACACAGCTTTGATACACTTCAGGGGCACCATGGTACAGTCAAGAAAATATGAATCATTCCCATTTCTTTCACACTCTTGAAACTTTTGATCAGTGTGTTTGTGTCAGCCAAGCGGCAACCTCCCGCTCTCCCTCGGGAAGCCAATACGGAAGTAACTAAAACTGCAATTCATCGAACTTCCGCCAGTCCTAGCTCCATAACAGTGCAAATCTCTAATGAGCCCACTGGTGAAATGGCCAACTTTACAGCAGAAAAAAAAGGTGTTTACAGCCTGGTACAAAGAATGATTTTGGTTCATATAGCTGATATTACCCTTCATGACAACTGTGAGGGGGTGAATTTTTTTATAACTCATCCGTTTCCTTTATATTAAGCTAAATTAAATTTGCATAATTAAGGGCGTGGCCACGTGAGTGACATCTAGTCCTGCTGGTCGCCGTCACGTCACCTCAGCTGATTCCGGCTGATTAGCCGCTGATCTCAGCATATTCATCGTATTTTTGTGTTGTTTTATGTGGCTTTACACAGTCAGTTGCCTTTTGGAATTATTTCCTGCAATTATCAGATGATATGGCATGCTGCGTGCACTTAATTGTGCTCACAAACCATTCACGTGGTCTCCATTTCCCAGGTGAGTGAAATTATATACTTATACCATCTCTATAAATGTAATTGCTTTATTTAGGATAATCTATGATTTATAATGCTCTTCAGAGCTCTAATGCACTCCAGAATCTGACAGATTGATCAGCTGTAGTCTATAAAATCGTCATCTGAAGCATTGTCATACAGTGTTCTGCCTGGATTTCATCAATAGTCCTGCATTTACTAACACAGACTATATCTGAAGTATTTGGATGTAATTCGCACTTTCTTCCTGTTGAAAAGCGTCATAAGAACGATGTTAAGAACGATGTTAATGTTAACAGTGTTTTCAACAGACTAAACCCTTTATTGATATAGTGTACAACCAAGCACATGTGGTCAGAACACAAACGAGTCGCAGGTAATTAAATATTATGTGTTTCTCCCATAAGAAAGCTCTTAGCTAAATGCCAGCATGCGTCCTGTAGCTCCGTTCACGCTCCGCCTCTTTGCCCTTGTTTGGAATGCCTCGGTTGGTGCGATGACGCGCGAACAAAATGGCGACGGTTGGCCACGCCTACTAGTAGCTTCTTTTGGGTTCATCAGAAACCTATGGGTGACGTCACGGATACTACGTCCATATTTTTTACAGTCTATGGTGTCAGCATGTATCTGTGTGTGTGTCTTACGATGAGGATGCCGACAGCAGCTGACAGCACCAGTGAACTGTCATAAACTGCGCCTGCGATGTACGCCGCCTCCTTCTGACTGTACCCGCTGTATTTATCCTGGATAAACTTACTGAAACACACACACAGCAAAACATGAACAATGCATTCAGATTTACAGTATCTTAAAGGATTAATTAACTTCCACAATTAACAGCTTATCATCATTTACTCTCCTTCATGTCAACCAAGATCATTAAGCTCATTCCTTTCTTTCATCAGTAGTAAATAAGCTATTTTGAGGAAAACATGCAGTATTTTTTGCTATATAATGGACTTCTATGGCACTCAGTGGTTTAAAATGACAAACTGATGTTTCAAAGCAGCTTTAAATGGCTCTTTAATGGGTTATTTTACATTTTTACATGATTTTTAAAATGCTTTTTATTTTAAATGTGTATAGTTGAAGTTTTCAACACATTTCTAAACATAATAGTTTTAATAACTCATTTCTAATCACTTATTTCTTTTATTTTTGTCATGATGACAGCACATGATATTAGACTAGATATTTTTCAAGACACTTCTATTCAGCTTAAAGTGACATTTAAAGGCTTAACTAGGTTAATTGGGGTAACTAGGCAGGTTAGAGTAATTAGGCAAGTCATTGTATAACAGTGGTATAACATTGTATAACAAATATTATATGTTATATACAGTATAACATTGTATAACAAATATTGCTTAAAGTGGCTAATAATATTGACATTTAAAATGGTTTAAAAAATTCAAAACTTCTTTTATTCTAGCCAAATAAAAATGTTAAAAATATTATAGGAAACACTGTAAAAAATCCCTTGCTCTGTTATACAAACTTTGGTAAATTATTTGAAATAGAAAAAAATATTGCAAGGCTAATAATTGTGCTTTCTCTCATTGCAGAGCTAGGGAAAGTTTTTAGACATGAGTTAGTATGTAAATGTAATTTCTTTTTAATTAAAATTGCAGGTAGTTAGTTAGCTCGTAAGTTAGTCATAAAGCACATTTACAAACAACAGCTGTTGACAAAAGTGCTGTACAAAACAATAAAAGGAAAGAAAATTTAGTCGTTATAAAACACTTTAGATAAAATATTTGATTTCATATTAGATTTAAGGGAAGAAAGAGATGCTACTGTTAAAGAAAAACTATTATTCTATTATTATACAGTAGATATTATTCTATATTATACAGTAGATATTATTCTATCAACTTTTATACTATTATTAAGAGGCTCTAAAGCTGCTTCTAAAACTGCCATTTGGACGTTAAAACTGAGCACCATAGAAATCTTCTATATGGAGAGAAAGGAAGAGAAAGAAAGAAAGGATGAAATAAAGAAAGAAAAAAAAGAAGAAAGAAAGAAAGGATGAAATAAACAAAGAAAAAAAGAAGGAAAGAAGGAAAGAAATGATGAAGAAAGAAAGGATGAAACAGAAAGAAAGAAAGAAAAGAAAGAAAAAGAACGAAAAAAGAAAAAAAAGTTTAAAGAAACAAAAGAAAGAAAAAGAAAAGATGAAAAAGAATTAATGAATGAATGAATAAAAAAGAAAGAAAAGATGAAAAGACATAATGAAAGAAAATAAAAGAAAGAAAGAAAGAAAGAAAGAAAGAAAGAAAGAAAGAAAAGAAAGAAAGAAAGAAAGAAAGAAAGAAAGAAAGAAAGAAAGAAAGAAAGAAAGAAAGAAAGAAAG
>CAIGQQ010030348.1:3657295-3689946 GCA_903798035.1 Danio albolineatus | reverse complement strand
ACACACACACACACACACACACACACACACACACACACACACACACAATCAAGAAAGAAGAGCAGATATTGATAAATAACTTACAGCGGTTTCCCAATTTATCAATGAGGAATCCCGCCATGATGACCACCACAGCATTCCTGCAAATAAAATAAAGTTCAATAGTTCACACTCAGCTGATGATTGATTATAAAGCTTGTTTGGCATGCTGTCCCGGGAGAGAGCCCCGAGCACATAAGATCCTCGAGCCCGGGGCTCCCTCCTGTTTGCAAGGCGAGAGGGGAGTTTGAGCTCAGGTAGATCTGGAGAACTCCCCTGCAGGTAGCTAGTGAATGGATAGTGATTGCTTTTAAGAGATAACTACTTACTAGGAGCATGTCTAGGGTGCTGATTTGGATTAGTCAATTACTTTAGTTGCATGTTTTTGGATGGTGGGAGGGAACTGGGGAACCCGGGGGAAACCCACGCATTTAGGAAATGAGGAGGAGTAGGGGTGTAATATTGTTTACACATTAAAATTCTATTAAATTCTGTTTTTTCATTACTAATAAGTCAGAAATAGGTTTTTTCTTCCCCTTTCAATGACTGAGTGTGTAAGTCTTAGTAAGCGAAGTGTGTGAGTCTCACGTCCAGGCGTAGATGGCGTAGAGTAGATTATACTCCTGTGGGGTCATTCCCAAACCTTCCACACACGTTCCTGTGCCATTCCCGGTGCTGTTACTCACCGTCACGTTTGGACACGTCAAATTCTGTAGAAAGAAACACACAGAAATACTGCACGATCAGAGCCTTCCTTAACCCTATAAGGTGCCAATATTTTATTTGGCCCATACTTGCATTGAATAACATACAGACACAACTCTGATAAATAGCAATAAACAATAAAAATAATAATGGATAAAAGGTCGACCAGGTGGTTAAGATGCCTGTTAAATGATCTGTTCTTTCTAATTGTGTTATGTTGAGTTTGGTTTATTTTATACAACACTTCTGTCTGGTTCTCGAATCTGATTGGGTGATAGCCATGAGATATTAAAGCACTCATACAGCCTCTTCGCCCTTGTGTATTACTCCATCCACACAAGTGGCAAGCAGAGGACTACAGTTTGATAAATATTGCTGCTGTTGGACAACATATTGCACTTTTGAGGCTTTTTCAGGTGAGAATGCAGTTGTTTAGATTGCAACTATGCAGTTTATATTTAAGGATGGTGCCTATTTTAAATATTCATAATTTCAGAAATTCAGCAAGCTAGCGACCATCAGCCTGTCATACTGAGCAGAGATGGCAACAGAGGCCGCATAATAACCACTTAAAGGAGAAAAACTGTTTTGTGTTTGATTTTCTTTTTTTATATACACAATTATGCCATCAAACTGTTGTATAAATGCAATATCAAACTTGTAGGAGTGAGATATGTCTGTATATCGTCACGGGTAGGACACTAAGGCACTCTGCTTGCACCCTCAAACCAACGCATGCCTCCCACCAGTGCCGATATACAGCCATATTGCACTGCTACTCATGTGATAATGCTCATGTATCAGCCTGTCAAATAGAAACAGTAGACTTATGACTAAACTGACTAAATTAAGACTGCATCTAAGGTGATTGGAGATCAACAGACATTGTTTTAAAATACATAAGAGAACATGTGGGTAAAAAAAGCTCATACAATAATAAACTCTCCATCTCAATCATTGCACAAGAAGTTTGTTGTACTCTCATATAAAGCAATAGTGGAGGAGAAGGAGGTTTAAAATTCATTTATACCAACTATTTCTACCTTCAAATTCTTCCATAATTGTTGTGAGCTCTGAGAGTATTAATCATTAGTATGTGCTTATGTTTGCATTCATCCAGCATCTTAAATATTGGGAGTTTGTGCAGACAAAAACTACATTACCCATGATGCTGCAACACAATTCCACCAATCAGAGTCACAGTGAGTAAAGTGCACCTAGAGATATTAAGCTCCACCCACTCCTGGTAAGCACTGTGAATTAGTCTACTTACGCACTTAAAAATACCTAAATATTTGTATATACATTCATATTTTTCAACAAACTTGAAATGTAATTTTTTTTAGACACAACCCACAATTTTAGATAAATAGTTTCCTATGTGTGCTTCTATGTGAATGCTACTTAAGCGTTTTTTTCTGTAAGTATTGGGCTGTGTCACACTGTTATGTGTAACACTGTTATTCTCCTTTCATTTGGATGGTTGTATTATTGCGTATTATAGTTTTTCAACAGCTTGTAAAATGTGTATGGTAAAAATAAAGGGGATAAAACTTCCAAGATCTGAGTTGCAGACACTAAATCCCATTAGTTCTTCCTACTGTTCATTAACTATGGCCAGCCACCATGTAATGTAAGCAGTAATATACCCAATTTTGAAGACACTTACGTAACACAGTTATACAAAATGGTCTGTAGTAAGTGTAAATTCTGCTATACATCTAAAAAAATCAAGCAATGCATATTCCTCAATGATATAACCCCTTTAAAGATGTAAAAAAGTGAAGTCAGATGACAGTAAAATTGCTCTTTACCCCCTGAAACTGCTCCTGCAGGACACTGGGAATGTCGAAGCAGAAATAAGAGCCGAATGTCAGCATACAGTTAAAAAACAGGACCACAAACCGGTAGTAATCTATAAATACACACAAAACACACACAAAGACATGTATTCAGATGGAGAGAGAGTTAGCCATGTGTCAGATTACATCTAAACAACAAAGAAAACAACACTTACTAGCTATAAATGTACAAATATTTGTTAAAAACTAGTAAATTTAACATTAAGTCACTCTCATATCCCTCTGTTTACATACTGATAGCTTATTTAAATGGCACTGAAATCACAAACATGTTGAAACCAGTGATGTTCCGTTTGTTTACCTTGTTCTGCAGGTTTGGCCATCTCGATGCCGTATAAATCTCTGCTGTCCTACCATAAAACGACCGTTCCGACTAATTTATTTGTGTTTATGTGACCCAGAAAGGAGGCGAGCTTCAGATTGTGCAGTTTGTGCAAGCGCCGCGGATATTAGCTGATCTCTAAATCATAATAAGATAGTGAAAAGCTTCGAACTGCAGGAATAGTCGATCCAGGTTGTTTAACGATTGACTGTTTAGCCTTACGTCATGGACTTGGCGTCATGTGACTGGACGTATAACGTTGTTTTTCTCAGCGCTGACACAGCATTTTGTGATGATTGGGCAATCAATGATGCCTTACTAGATAATTAGATCATTTAATCACGTTTGTCTGTGTTTTTTTAAAAACAGTGCTTATTTAATTCCTCTGATGTGTTTAAAAGAATTACAATCGTATAATTATAAATAATTTTGAACTCTTTAAACAGATATAATAACTAATACATGGATTAAACGATTTAGTTTAAATTCTAAATTTGTATATTTTTCTACTATCCTTCAAACTACAAGGCTCAACCCATTTATCTGCAATAATTTGCAATCATCATTCATTCATTCATTTTCTTTTCGGCTTAGTCCCTTTATTAATCCGGGGTCGCCATAGCGGAATGAACCGCCAACTTATCCAGCACTTGTTCTACGCAGCGGATGCCCTTCCAGCCGCAACCCATCTCTGGGAAACACATCCATACATTCTCATTCACACACATACACTATGGACAATTTAGCTTACCCAATTCACCTGTACCGCATGTCTTTGGACTTGTGGGGGAAACCGGAACACCCGGAGGAAACCCACGCAACCACGGGGAGAACATGCAAACTCCACAGAGAAATGCCAACTGGCCCAGCCGGGGATCGAACCAGCGACCTTCTTGCTGTGAGGCGAACGTGCTACTCACTACGCCACCGTGGCGCCCTAATTTGCAATCAATTAAAATATAAAAAAGTATGATGACTTATAGTTTTATATATTTTAATAACTGATGTTTTATTTCATCATACATACCTGTTACATTGAATTATAAAGGATTTTTTTATTTCACGCACATTTTGAATTATTTGAAACATATTGAATATATATATATTGTAAATTTAACATAAAAATTAAACATCGTTTCTAATTTACAAAATATATATGTGTGTGTATAAGGACACAAGCTGAAATAAAAATCAATGTAAACACGTAATCTTTAACAAAAGCTGCAAATAAAAACGATTAAATATAACAGAAATCATCCACAGCTCTTACAATTTTTTTTATCATTTTTAAAACGCAATCCGTTGTAATATTGACCCTCCTGTCGCGCCGTATTTATTTACATCCACCACCTGGAACGGAGTTCTGAACAATGCAATGATGAAACGCATTAAATAAGAACTAGACAGGGAAGATTTAAATAAAATGAACCAATTCATCAGATACAATCGACATAATCTAGTTTATATAATATATTTATAGTTATATAGATGATTTAACGGGATGCAGAGAGCGAACACATGGGAAATATCAGATTCAGAGAATGAGGCTGAAGAAAATAAACCATCATCAGGTGAAAAACTCAAACAGGACATATCTGTGAGTGAATCAAACACCTCCCGGACTGAAGACAGCAGCTCCGGGAGGAAGAGGAGGAGGAAGAGGCCGGAGGAGCAGCAGGACACGAAGAAAACAGCCAAAGAGAAGCTGAAAGAGGAGAAAAATGAGGTAAAAGAGAAGAAAAATAAGATAAAAGAGGAAAAAAACAAGATAAAAGAGGAGAAAGAGAAGCTGAAAGAGGAGAAAAATCGGATAAAAGAGGAGAAGGAGAAGCTGAAAGAGGAGAAACTACAAGACAGACGGAGGAGGAAAGAGGCGGCGGTGAAACTGAACCTGTTAAAACCTGAAAATGTCATCAAGAGTCTGACGGTCCACATTCACGCCGGTGAGAAATGACTCCTTCAGTCTCTTTACTTCGGAGGAGCATCTTGACAAGTGGAGATGAAGGTGTTATAAGACCAGTGGTGGAAAGAGTACTGAAAAATCCTACTCAAGTAAAAGTACCATTACTTGCCCAAAAATGTAGTGCAAGTAAAGTAAAAGTATCTGTAGTAAATATTACTCAAAGTATGAGTAAAAGTAGCCCTTTTAAAAGTCCTCAAGAGTAGTGAGCAGTGAGTATTACACTGTAGAAATGTTGATGCGTTTACAGAATGTTACGTTTACACATCCCTGCACAAACAACATGTAGTGTATTTAGGGATCTTCCTATTTTCATTCGTTCCTTCTAACTTTCCTCAATTATTTGTTTGTTCTCTCCTTCCTTCATTCATTCGTTTGTTCCTTTCTTCCTTCGTTCACTCGTTTGTTCGTTCATATTTTTGTTCCTTTCTACATTAGGTCTTTTTGTTCATTCATTTGTTTGTTCCTTCCTTCCTTCCTTAGTTCGTTCAGTCCTTCCTTGAATTTGTTTGGTCCTTCCTTCTTTCCTCCCTTCATTTTTTCACTCATTCTTCCATATTTTTGTTCCTTCCTTCATTAGGTCCTTTGTTCGTTTGTTCCTTATTTCCTTCCTTATTTTGTTCAGTCCTTCCTTGAATCCGTCCTTCATTTATTTGGTTCTTCGATCCTTCCTTCTATTCCTTGTTCGGACATTCCTTTATTTGGCCCTTCCTTCCATTCTTCATTCGTTCCATTTAGTGATTGTTTAAGGCTGTTTGGTGATTTTAGTCATCATACAGTCGACATCCATCATTTTCAGTGACATGCAGTCTATAAACAGTCTCTGGATCATTGCGTGTGCAGATTTTGGACATCTTCTTGGACATTTTTAATGTTTCCCAAAGGTTTGCTGCATTTATAAAGCGCCCATGTCTTGAGGTTGTTCAGTGTGATGTGATTTACTTTCTATGTGGGATTTAATTGGACAGGAATCACAGGACTGATCTTTCTACTTTAGA
The DNA here is from genome assembly GCA_903798035.1 of Danio albolineatus. Lineage (NCBI taxonomy): Eukaryota > Metazoa > Chordata > Actinopteri > Cypriniformes > Danionidae > Danio > Danio albolineatus. Next base: position 3,684,060 of record CAIGQQ010030348.1, on the reverse strand, counting down.
CAACGACCATAGACAAGACAGAAATAGTGACTGCAGGATGAAGGAAAGTAGTGGAGTAAAAGTACCGATACTGCACTAAACATGTACTCAAGGGAAAGCAGAAGTCCACAAACTACTCCGTAAATTACAATTCCTGAGAAAAACAACTCAATTACAGTAAACTACTCAATTACAGTAGTTTGAGTATTTGTAATTAGTTGACATGAATGCACACGTCAGTGTTGTTATATATGATTTTTTTATTGTGCATAGAAGAGTCCTCATATAGAGGAGTTTCCTCCGGGTGCTCCGGTTTCCCCCACAGTCCAAACACATGCGCTGTAGGTGAATTGGGTAAGCTAAATTGGATGTAGTGTAAGTGTGTGAATTAGAGTTTATGAGATCATCCCCAGTGATGGGTTGCAGCTGGAAGAGGGTCCGCTGCAAAAAACATATGCTAGATAAATTGGCGGTTCATTCCGCTGTGATTAATAAAGACCCCAGATTAATAAAGGGATTAAGATGAAAAGAAAATGAATGAATGAATGAATATAAGGAAATAAATAAAAACATGATTCATGAAAATGACTAGAAACAAGCTGTTTTTTGAAATTAAAGTTTGCATGAAATCAAAATTTACGTTGTTTGTTCTCCCTAGTCTTAAATTTAACATATAATCAGTGCAAGTGAATGCACTGATTAAAATAATACATTTAAAAAAAAATCTTTAATTAAAATCTGACCATTTGCTGCCTTTCTGAATGGTTATAGGGATGCTCCGATCAGGATTTTGGCAAGCGATACAGAGTACCGATTCCTTGTCAAGGTGATCGACCGATACTGGAGTACCGATTCTAATGCTTCAAGCTTTATAATGCATTAAGCACATTTTCCCTTTAAGTATGAACCTTATAATATTAAAGGATAAATGAAAGATGCTGCATATAATACCTTAAACAAGTCTAATACAACCATTTATGTGTGAACGTGGCGCCACGGTGGCGCAGTGAGTAGCACGTTCGCCTCACAGCAAGAAGGTCTCTGGTTCAAGCCTCAGCTGGGCCAGTTGGCATTTCTGTGTGGAGTTTGCATGTTCTTCCCGTGGTTGCGTGGGTTTCCTCCGGGTGCTCCGGTTTCCCCCAAAGACATGCGGTATAGGTGAATTGGGTAGGCTAAATTGTCCGTAGTGTGTGAGTGCGAATGAGTGTGTATGGATGTTTCCCAGAGATGGGTTGCAGCTGGAAGGGCATCCGCTGCGTGAAACAAATGCTGGATAAGTTGGTGGTTCATTCCGCTGTGGCGACCCCGGATTAATAAAGGAACCAAGCCGAAAAGAGAATGAATGAATGTGTGAACGTGTCATGGCCAGAAGCAGCTTTACAGAAAATAATATAACATGGATGGAAAAAAAAACATTGGTAAGAAAAATTACAAACAATGCAATGTGGAAACACAGCAAATGATGGAAGAAGAATTCAACATGTCTCAATCAAGACATAGTTTGAAGCACACATTTGATGCATATGAAGTTAAAATGCACACCTATAAACCGATTTCTTCTTTACTAAAAGGAAAAAGACCTATAAGTAGGGCCAGACGGAATCTGCGGACATTTTTTGCTATTTCTGCGGAGTATTTTGTTAATAATCTGCGGATTTATGCAGAATGATTTTGGGAGTATCGTAACTAAAATCTTAATATATAAAATAAAAAGTAATACCTTTTAAACTTTTATTTAATGTTTACAATGCAAATCCAATTAGATCCACTTTAATTGGTAAACAAAGCAAATCTCTCATGTAAAATCTCTACTAAAAGACATAAAATATTACTTTACAAACTGTATTGTAAATAAATCACATGAATATTTTCATATTAGTCAGTAATATTACTGAAATTAATTTGAAAACTGATTAAATATACATTTACACACATTTACGCCAGTAAATAAACAGAATCAACGATGAACTTAAAATCTGCGGAAATCTGCGGAATTCTGCGCGCGCAGATTCCGTGTGGGCCTACCTATAAGCTACTGTTTACTGCAATAAGTATAAGAAGTTATATTATTAACTATTCATGAAAAAACTTAAGTTTTATTTAGCTAATAATTCCTGCCAGCTTTTAGCAAACTTGCAATATTGTCAAGAGCACAGAACTTTCAGCTGTTACAGTATATGTAAAATGGCCTAAATGCATGCAAGACCATTCAAATATTTGCTCATCTCCAACTACTGACAGCAGATCCCTCAGTGACAGAGAGGGGGATTTGCACTCGATGTGTTATATTGATAGTATCGTTTACTGCTCTATTCATTTAATGTAACAGATGTGATGTTTAGCTCACTTTGCCTCACGTGCTGTGGCTGTTGTAGGCTATGCATAATATACTGGAGAGCACATGTTCCTCTGCTTGTATACTCATAAACACAGCTGCGATCAGCTTATGAGATCTGCCAGATTGGCGAGTACCGATCGAGTCATTAAATGTGATTATCAGCCGATAGCGAAGTTCGGCCAGTCAACCAGAGCATCCCTAATTGATAACATCAGTTTGATGGATTGGGTGAAATAGGCTTAGCCATGATGACAAACTTTAAACTCAAATGGAATATTGAGAAGGGGGTGGGGTTTATTTTAAGCTCCGCCTTTCATCCTACACTCACAGCAAACTAACATTTGAGTCTAAAGTTTGTCATCATACTGAAATGAACATCTGCAACAACCTCTTCTCTTCTGTCGGATAATGTTAAATAACAAGATGCAATATGATTTTTGTCTAGTCCTGTTGCGGGACGGAGGCTGTGATGTGTTGCTCAGGACTCTGGATGGGCTGCAGTGGAGAAACCGTATAGAAAATGAAGGTCTTCCCAACAGCATCAGCTGGACTCGACAAGCCCTTCAGGTCACCAATGAGTTACTGCCAATACCTCTCCATTAGGGGGTTATCAGGCACTGTTATTATTGGGCAACAGCAGACATGCAAGTGCTTATTAAATCAGGTGTTTGTTCTCGATGTGTGCTGTACTGCAGACTGAGGATGAGGAGAAACATGAAGTTATTGAAGAAGATCAGCTCCTGATGGTGATTTCCTCTGATGAACTTGAGGTAATGCTGAGGTCACATAAAACAGTGACCAATCTGTCGGTTAGTCATTGGACATCATCCATCCTGTTAAAATGTTAATTATTATTTGTTAATTATAGTATATGTAAACATATAAATGTGTTTTTCCACACAAATCACTATATTTGGATTATATATGCTTTATTTGTATTATAACATATATATATATATATATATATATATATATACACTCACCGGCCACTTTATTAGGTACATCTTACTAGTACCTGGTTGGACCCCTTTTGCCTTCAGAACTGCCTTAATCCTTCATGGTGTAGATTCAACAAGGTACTGGAAATATTCCTCAGAGATTTTGCTCCATATTGGCATGATAGCATCACGCAGTTGCTGTCCCAGTAGATCAGCAGTTTCTGAAATGCTCATACCAGCCCATCTGGCACCAACAACCATGCCACGTTCAAAGTCACTTAAATCACCTTTCTTTACTGTTGCCTTTCTATCAGCTGGAACCAGTCTGGCCATTCTCCTCTGACCTCTGGTATCAACAAGGCATTTGCACCCACAGATCTGCCGCTCACTGTATATTTTCTCTCTTTCAGACCATTCTCTGTAAACCCTAGAGATGGTTGTGCGTGAAAATCCCAGTAGATCAGCAGTTTCTGAAATACTCAGACCAGCCGGTCTGGCACCAACAATCATGCCACGATCAAAGTTACTTAAATCCCCTTTCTTCCCCATTCTGATGCTCAGTTTGAACTGCAGCAGATCATCTTGACCATGACTACATGCCTAAATGCATTGAGTTGCTGCCATGTGATTGGCTGATTAGAAATTTAGGTGAACAAGCAGCTGGACAGGTGTACCTAATAAAGTGGCCGATTAGTGTACAATTACATAATAAAAAAAAAAACAGATTCAATAATATGCTAAAAATATGCAGATTCTGTGCACACAGGTTCTGTTTGGGCATACTATTAATCAATCTTCAACTTACATGGGCTGAAGTTAAACAAACATTAAATTTGCGTTAACTAGCAGTTGGTATATACTATATGTGTGTGTGTATATATATATATATATATATATATATATATATATATATATATAACGTACAATAATATTAGTGTTATTAATTATATTGCTTTATCTTGTCATCAGTGTAATCTCTAAGGTTTTTTATTATTTATAATAAGAATTAAATTATTAGTGTTAAAAATTATTATGTTTTATTTAAATATGCTGCCAATATATAATTTTAATACAAAATAATCAAAAAAATAATCAAAACGAATAATAATATTTTCTAATATATTAATATAATTATAGTTATAATGTGTGTATATTTATATGATTGATTGCGGTTAGATTAATAAATCTTTTATAAATAAATTATAAATGTAATTATAGTATAATTATAATGAATATATGAATATCTAATGTGTATTATATTATATGACTAGTAGTAGTATTATATTATAGTATACTATTATAGTAGTAGTATTTTCTTTACTATATTCAGTGGAGTTTCTTGTGTTGATCTTCTTTTTAGGCTCCTATTGGTGAAATACATGAGGGGGCGGAGTCTCTTCTGCAGCATCTCTACAAGTACATGAACAGAACTGAGGGAAAAGTTGTCACAATTCTAGTGATCAGTCATCAGCGACGGTACACACTCTCAAAACATCCCAATATTAATGTTTGAGTTGATAATAATACTGTATCATTCATATGAAACTAGAGTAGACTTCTTTAAGTGTATGTATGTATGTATGTATGTGTGTGGGTGTGTTTAGATCAGCATCTTGGGATGAAGATGAGCTCGACTTTTACCCGAATGAGCATCATCTGGACACGGAAGAGGTCTCAGAGAATATTTTATATACAGTCGAAGTCAAAATTATTCTGCCCATAACTAGAAACACCCATACATTCACACACACACACACACACAAAAACACACACACTCTGTGGGGGAAACCGGAGCACCCGGAGGAAACCCACACCAACACAGGGAGAACATGCAAACTCCACACAGAAATACCAACTGACCCAGCCGAGGCTCGAACCAGCGACCTTCTTGCTGTGAGGCGATTGTGCTACCTACTACGCCACTGTGGCGCCAATATTATTATTATTATTATTATTGAAGTATATTATTAATCTAATATTATGGAAAATCTCTATGTATTTATCAGTAATGTGTCTTTCCAGTAATCATGTCTCATTTTCTGTGATTGGCAGCTGTTGGTTCACCTGCAGCTCTACTGGAATATAAGCGTTCACGTCCTGTCTGGCTGGCAGGAAGTGGCCAATTATGTGGTCGCAGTCACCAAAGCTTTATCTAAGAGACCGTACAAGTGAGTTTCACACAGAAATCACACAAAGATGTTCACTCAAAATGCTGCATTCACTTTCATCTTCTGAGATTTAAAGGGATCGTTCACACAAAAATGCATATTTGCTCAATCATTTTTTTTTTAAATGATGACTGTTTAACACGTCATAACAGTCTTGTGAAAATGGCCCATTGCAGTAAAAAGATTGAATAATACGAATGACATTAGGGAGCTGACTGTAGAACATCATGACTTGCCTGTATAGTGTTGGAACTCTCCGTCAGCCACTGCTCCTCATTCTTCAGACCGGCTGTGTGTTCTGTTATCAGGGCGTTGTGTGTTGATCCCGATCTGGGCTTCTGCATGGACGGCTCATGGTCAGCAGGTGTGCGAGTGGACAGAGACGGCCATGGTCTTGCTCAGGTGTGGACGCGGCAAATACAGCAGCTAAACCGCGTCAGTGCAGCCGTGGCCAAAACCGTGACCAGCGCCTTCCCTTCACCATCACTCCTGCTGCAGGTGACCTGTGCTCATAAAAAAAACGATTTGTTTACATTTTTTTAAGGTAAGTGGTTGCAAACAATGTATATGGGCTGAATTTAAACAATCACATTAATTTGAACATTACTACATTTCATTTATTTATATTCAGCCTATGTAAATTGTTTGCTAGCACTTAATCATCAACAAATATTTTTTTTTTCAGTGTAGTAATAACCATTCATTGAAGACTGATTAACAGTATGCTTACACAGGACCCGTGTGCGCAGAATCTGCATATTTTCAGCTTATTGTTGAATCTATTAATTACTTATGTAAAGATACACTCACCGGCCACTTTATTAGGTACACCTGTCCAGCTGCTTGTTCACATAAATTTCTAATCAGCCAATCACATGGCAGCAACTCAATGCATTCAGGCATGTAGACATGGTCAAGACGATCTGCTGCAGTTCAAACTGAGCACCAGAATGGGGAAGAAAGGGGATTTAAGTGACTTTGAACGTGGCATGGTTGCTGGTGCCAGACGGGTTGGTCTGAGTATTTCAGAAACTGCTGATCTACTTTGATTTTCACGCACAACCATCTCTAGGGTTTACAGAGAATGGTCAGAAAAAGAGAAAATATCCAGTGAGCGGCAGTTCTGTGGGCGCAAATGCCTTGTTGATACCAGAGGTCAGAGGAGAATGGCCAGACTGGTTCCAGCTGATAGAAAGGCAACAGTAACTCAACCACTCGTTACAACCGAGGTCTGCAGAAGAGCATCTCTGAACGCACAACACGTCCAACCTTGAGGCAGACAGGCTACAGCAGCAGAAGACCACACCGGGTGCCACTCCAGTCAGCTAAGAACAGGAAACTGAGGCTACAATTTACACAGGCTCACCAACACTGGACAATAGAAGATTGGAGAAACGTTGCCTGGTCTGATGGGTCTCCATTTCTGCTGCCACATTTGGATGGTCGGGTCAGAATTTGGCGTCAACAGCATGAAAGCATGGATCTATCCTGCCTTGTATCAGCAGTTCAGGCTGGTGGTGGTGGTGGTGGTGTAATGGTTTGGGGTATATTTTCTTGCTATCATGTCAATATGGACCAGAGTCTCTGAGGAATATTTCCAGTACCTTGTTGAATCTAGATTAAGGCAGTTCAGAAGTCAACCCGGAGCTAGTAAGGTGTACCTAATAAAGTGGCCAGTGAGTGTAAATATATATTTGTTCAGTTTTTATATTAATTTCAGTAATATTATTGTATAATATGCAAATGCTTATTTTTTTTTTCATTTACAATACAGTTTGTAAAGTAATACTTTCCATCTTTTACTAGATATATAACACAGGAGACTTGCTTTGTTCACCGAACAAGTGGATTTAATTGGATTTTCATTGTAAACATTAATGAAAAGTAATAGTTTTTTTTATTATACTGTTACTATATATATATATATATATATAATGTTTATTATACTTCCAAAATCATTCAGCATAAATCTGCATATTATTTACTAAAGTTTTGTGCAGAAATAGCAAAAAATGTCCACAGATTCTGCTTGGCCCTGATTAAGTCAAAAATCCTTTTAAATCGATACACATTATCAATGGCTCATTAAAGGGATAGTTCACACAACAATTTCAACTGAACACAAAATAACAAGTTTTAAGGAATGTTGGAAACTGGAAGCTGTTGACTTTCATAGTATGTATTTTTTCCTACTAAAGATGTTAATGGTTAGCAGTTTCTAACATTCTTCAGGATATCTTATTTTGTGGTTAATAGAATAAAAAAATGTAAACAAGATGAAAATGATGACAGAGTTTTATCAATTATTGATAAAATTATTGATTCAATTATTATATAGGTTAATAATTAATCAATATATACATTTTTTATATAAACTGACATCATTTAATGCACAATATTTAATTATCCAAAAGCCACTAGAGAATTTCAAAGAATGTTGAAATTCAGAGAAGTTATTAATTTTAACCAGTGAGACGTTGGATTGTGTGCTGTGTGTTCATGAAAATTACGTCACATGCTCTCAATTTCTGGTTTGGTTACATGAAAACAGCAGCGAGGCTTTAATATGTTGTGTGTTTTATTCGACTGCACAGAGCCGCATTATAACAGAAGCCTAAAATATATATTCAGTCTGATAAAACAGCACTGTTTCTTCTCAACGTGATCATGAAATAGGAAGTGGTGGAGTGTGTCATAATAAAAGCTCTAATCGATGTAATGAAAGACCACAACTCCCTTGATTCCAGTCACTATATCATCAAAATACACCTTTGTTTGTTGTGAACGCGCTCCCTCTAGTGGTGAAAATTAAATATTTTACCTTTAATTGAGGCTCACAGTAAAGTACTCTCTTTATGTACCCTCATTTACCTGCAGGCCTATAACGAGCTGCCGTCAGGGGAGGAGCCACGTAAGCTATTGGCTGATCTCATGGTGGTGGGCGGAGCTAATGAGAGGCGAGTCGGTCCTGAGCTCGCCGGCCGAATACATCGTCTTCTCACGTCCCAGAATCCTCAGCTCCTGCTGGATTAAGGCACGAATCATGGAAGAAAATCTTTGCACTTTAAAGTGAGCTGAATATAAATGTGTGCCTCAGATTTGTACGTTCATACCTCATCATGGACATATTGATTGATCATACAGCAAGTACTTGAAAATAAAACGTCACTGAAATGTTTTATAACGTTAGCGCTGATCATGTAAAACTGATGTCATCGTCTTAAACAAATGCATTTAAATATCAGTTAATAAACTGGTCTTTGATGATCTTATTTAATTCTTACTTTAAAAAAATGGATTGACTATTAATAATTGCGAAAAAATATTTGTTTGTTTATCAGATTGTTTGTTGAATCCATGATCTTGGATAAAACACATTAAACTAAGATCACGAAAGGCATTAAAAAGTGCATTAAAAACCAGATTAACAAAATTAATTATTTAAGGGTGCTTTCACACTAGCACTTTTGGTCCGCACCCGGGTTCGTTTGACGTCATAGTACGGTACGTTTAGCTAGTGTGAACACGTCTTCTGAACTCGGGTGCGCACCCGTGAACCGTACCGGAGTCCGCCTGAAAGAGGTGGTCTGGGGTACGGTTCATGTGAACTCTGGTACGGTTCACTTGTAGTATGAATGCAATCGTACCAAACGCCGGAAGTGAACAGTCAACTGTACAACAAACTTTAGTTTTCATAACGTTTATTCGTGTGTGTGTTTGTGTGTCTGTGTGCGTGTGTCTGAGTATCACGCGCTGACAAGCGCGACTGAGCCAGAGCAAACACAGTGATAATGCTTGTCTCCTCCAAAAACAGCTTGGACATTGCGTGATGTTCTGAACGTGTAGAATATGTTTGCGGCAGATAGACGCGAGTCACTTTCTGTATGTTCTAAACCAAAAGGTTCAGTTAAAGCGAAACGACCGCGTGTGCGGACGTCTTTCCATTTTGGTGCTTTGCTTTCGTGCCCGTCGCCTGGCAACAGACGTACACAAAACATCGGCTTGATGATGCAAGCGTACCGGGGTTCAGAAGGAAAGAAGACAGTGTGAACACAAACCAACCAAGAAGGTGGAAAGGGGGGACAATCGAACTTGGGTACGGTCCAGGCAATTGAACCAAGTGTGAAAGCACCCTAAAGTTACTAAAACATTAATAAATATGATAGCACATACTGTAAAAATAAAATCTAACTCAAAACATAATGTATATACACTACCTGACAAAAGTCTTGTCGTCAATCCCAGTATCATCTGTTGAACTGCGTCTCAATCATCACAAATACTGCAGAAGGCCTATCGGAACGCACATGCACGCAAGATTCTCACAGAAATCAGCCAAGTTTGTTGAAGGAGAAATCATGGTTTGGGGTTACATTCAGTATGGGGGCGTGCGAGAGATCTGCAGAGTGGATGGCAACATCAACAGCCTGAGGTATCAAGACATTTGTGCTGCCCATTACATTACAAACCACAGGACAGGGCAGATTCTCCAGCAGGATAGCGCTCCTTCTCATACTTCAGCCTCCACATCAAAGCTCCTGAAAGCAGAGAAGGTGAATGAGCTCCAGGATTGGCCAGCCCAGTCACCAGACATTAACATTATTAAGCATGTCTGGGGTGAGATGAAGGAGAAGACGTTGACGATGAACCCAAAGGATCTTGATGAACTCTGGGAGTCCTGCAAGAACGCTTTCCTCACCATTCCAGATGACTTCACTAATAAGTGATTCGAGTCATTGCAGAGATGTGTGGATGCAGTCCTCCAAGCTCATGGGAGTCATACACAATATTCATTCCGTTTCCACTGCAGCATGATTTTATATTTTTTACTGGACATTATTTCTGTTCATTGACAAGACTTTAGTCTCAGCAGAGTCAGATCTTACTGTCATAATTAAATCAATCAAATTCAAGGCCTTTGCCTTTCTTATACGCCACTTCTGACACCAAATGATCAACTAGAAGTTATTATTTGTTCTTCCTAAAACTTAGACGACAAGACTTCTGTCAGGTAGTGTATGTGTTGGGCAAAGATTAATCACATTCAAAATAAAAGTTTGTTTTGATATAAGTGTTTGTACTGTGCATATTTATTATTTACAGTATATATAAACACACAGGTATGCATACATTTGAGAAAACGTGTTTTTTTTATTCAGATATAAAGTATTTACATGTATGATTAAGTTAAATTATATATAAATTAAAAATATCTATTGTATAGCTTTGTTTTATGTGTTTGCATTAAAAAAACTAAAAACTTTAATATACTCAGAAGTTTTATGCAGTGAAACACCAAAATAAAATGCAAATTAGATTAATACTAAATATAAAAATCTAATATAATACTAAATATTAATACTAATACTAAACTAAAAACAAAAACAACTATCAAAGAGCTGTTTGTACTCATTTATTATTTTATAATCAGTAAGAAAACATGCAAAAAAGTACAAAATCACTCACTCGTCACTCGTGTATATATAGTGTGTATATAATAAACCAGTATCCCATCCTACTAATAACAGAATAAATACAGAACAAAGGAAACTACCATACACAATCTAGAGCATTTATCAAATCAGATACTGTATGCATTTAGCTAAATACTGCTTTAATTTCAGGCTCAGATATTGATCTACAGTTCAGTGACGTCCTAATGAGACCTTTTATAGATGCAATATAGGAACTGTACAGTATATCTAGCATTAATTCACAGTCTTACAGCATTAATCTGCTGGTTTTGAGGTATTAAACAACTGATGGCTATAGTGATACTGCTAATGTCAATGATGTTTGGCATGTGTTTATCTAGCTTTAGTTAAAAGAGAGAAAAAAAGACTAGAAGTATTGGCACTGGAAATGAGGATGCTGATGAGAAACTTCATCCTGAGCCCTAATCGTTTATGCACAAGTCCAGCGAAGGAATTTTGGATGTTTTGGCAAGGGAGATGAACTGTACGGTGCGTGTGTGAATGTAAGAAATGTAATCATTTAGTCACCCTCGTGTTGTTTCAAACCCACATGTTTTTTCTGTAGGACACAGTATGAGACGTCAGCATAATTCATTCATTTATTTTATTTTGGGCTTAGTCCCTTTTCTTAATCAGGGGTCGCCACAGCGGAATGAACCACCTGATAATTATGGAAAAAAAAAAAGATGTGTCACCAAATATACTAAGTTGCCCATTAATATATCTGGTCGGCCCGTCCAAGTAAAGTCTATGGGCTCTATTTTAATGATGTAAGCGCAAAGTCTAAAGCCCATGGCGCTAAAGCATTAAGGGTGTGTCCGAATCGGATGGAAAAATATTGAGGCGTATGGTCTAACAGGGCTGTGCTTATTCGCTTAATGAGTTATGAGTGTGTTTGTGCATGACATCAATCAGACTCGTCTCCCATTCCCTTTAGGAATCTGTTGTGTAGCGCCATGCTGCATTCGCTATTTACATGGCGACTTTATAAGGGGAAAAACTGAACACTTCCCTAGTGAGAAAACAGTTCAACAGAGCATCTGCAGTGTGAGGATAAAGAACGAGCCTCCTCCATTCCTCTTTACTTTCTCTTGACTTACTCCTTCACTTTCGTGGATAAGGAAACTGTGTTGTGCGCACTCCGCATCAGCCTACATATTTAATTTAAGCTAATTTAATTTAGATAATTTGTTAAGCGCAAAGATTTGTTCAAAACTATTTCTAAATTCAGTTCTTATTTCCAGCAAATCAACAATAATAACGAAGTGTGGTCAAAAAATTGAGTTATATCCAAACACACGTCCTGTTCTTATGGCCCATATGGTGATGCAGACGTCTCCAAAACCCCACAGGAGGACAAATCTAAACTTGTGTTTATTAAATATATATATGCAGATAATAAATAATACTGCTAATAATAATATTATACAAAAGCAAATTGTCATGAATAAACTGAAAAAGCCCCCCGACATGAAGGCATGGAGGCAGTGGTTTTTATATTTATGTAGAAAATAATAATTTTTGTAACATTTTAATTCTTTACTTTTTCATAGGTAAAAATATTTGTGTATTGCTGTACATCCTGTGTGTATTAAGCAATGTGTATGCGTTTAAGGCGCACAAGTAACGCGCTCTGCACTGGACTTTAGACCTGCTTGTCAATCGCACAGTCTATTTTAGTTCCTCAAAATAGCAACGTGCAAACAATGCGCATTAACACACCTCCTTTCTAGACCGGCACACCCGTGAGTCCACAAAGCAGCGCAAATTGATTTACTATTTAAACAACGTGGTGCAAAATGAGAAAATTAGGGTTGCGCTGGTCTGAAAACAGCAACAAACCGTGCGTCTTGCGCCTTATTGTACCGGGTGTTTGGAGCCCTTAAAATTGACCACAGATTTCCTGTGAGGGTTGGTTTTAGTGTGTAGGTTTAGTGTTGGGTTTAGTGTTTAGGGCCATATAATAATACATTACACGTATGGAGTGTCCCTATAAACCATGTATACTAGTATGTGTGTGTGTTTGTAAGGACATGAGGGTGAATAAACGAAAAACTCTCCCTTTAAATATGCTTTTTGATTAAAATGTAAACATTACAATGGAAGTCAGAATTTTTCGCCCTCCTGTGAATTTTTTCAAATATTTGCCAAATCATAATTAACAGAGCAAGGAAATTTTCACAGTATTTCCTATTGTATTTTTTCTACTGGAGAAAGTCTCATTTGTTTTATTTCGGCTAGAATAAAAGCAGTTTTTAATTTTTTAAAGACCATTTTAAGGTCAATATTATTAGCCTCAAGCAATATTTTTTCGATTGTCTACAGAACAAACCACATACAATGACTTGCCTAATTACCCTAGCTTGTCTAGTTAAGCCTTTAATTTGCACTTAAAGGGTCACGAAACAGCAAAACACGTTTTTTGAGCTGTTGACAGTCATATATGTGTCCCGTGCTGCTATAAACACTATTAGGACACTTATAATTCGCTAAAGAGTGAAAATTGGTTGTTTTTGCGTTATTTCAAGCAAATTTGTTTTTCCGGTTTGAAACGATTTTTTGAAGCTGCGTCACGCCGATGAGATCCTTGCGTGTATTTCATTGTGTAGAGTGGACATCTGTACCGGCGATTGCATCGTGACGTCACTGAGTGTATGGCATTAGGTCATGACAAAGACTTGGTTCAAACCAATCAGCGCGCTCTATTGTGAATGAGGTGCAACTTCATTAATATTCATGATCACTTCGAGGATTGTTTGTACCTGCTGCAGTGTTCATATGGCAGAGAGACGCCGCTCGTCTCCTTTTAAAACACGCCGCTACAGATATGGTAAGTGATCAGTGCTCTGTTTATTCAGAAGCAAAGTTAGTTCGTATCTTCAGCAGGACCTACCTTAGTCAAAATGATTAGAACTGTGAGTTTACAGCATGTTACACTACTTTCGTGTAGAATTTTCGCCACATTTTGTGACAGGATAGTGTATACACACACAGCTTTCTGAAGCTACCGACCAAGTGCATCTGAGTTGCTGAGAACTGCGGAGGGGTTTTTATTTCTCCCTTACGCCGCGCGGTATCAAACGTTCCATTAAAACCGCTCTCTTAGCAGTTTCTCACATCTGGTTTGTCATTGGGGACATGCAGGAAATGTTCCTGGATAAAAGTAAAAGTGCCAAACTGCCGTTAAAGTCGACTAATTAATAATTTGACAAATAATTGGATGACTGATGTCCATGTAAACACTCACTGTCTTTCTCCCCTGTGTCTGTTTGTTTTGCCTGTTTGAAAATCAGCGCGTGCACAAATGGAAACTCCCATTTTTATGCAAAACAGAGCTGGACACACCCATTTTCCTGAGCTTTTCCAGACTGCAGGTGTGAAAACACCCTGCTGAGACAGGGGGGTTTCGTGGCCCTTTAACAAAAGCTGAATACTAGTATCTTGAAAATATCTAGTCAAATATGGCAAAGATAAAAGAATTCAGTTTTATTAAAACTATTATGTTTTGAAATGTGTTACAAAAACATAAATTGGGAAAATAAATATACAGGAGTGCTAATAATTCTAACTTCGACTGTATGCTTCATGTCCAGCGGCATCGCTTTCTTTGACATGTCTCTCGATCAGAAGAGCATTCATCGGACTCGCTCTCCGAGGCGGAGTCAGGCCAGAAGGAGGCGTGGCCTGATTGAACGTAGGAGGGGCTTAGAACGCAGGAGCCTTCGTTCCCTGGTTTATAAGCTGAATTAGCATCATTTACCTTCCAGTCACCACTAGAAACAGACAATGGTGGATCACAGTAAAGACAAGAAGCAGAAATGTGCTGAAATTCGGGATTAAGAAACGAAGTGTGATCATTAACGAAACCACAGCAGACGTCAGAAGGAGAGGACGGCTCGAGATAACAGGTTTCATCAGACACAGCATCTTGATAATGTGAATCATCTGAACAGGAATCGATATACACAGAGGCAGAATCTAAAGGGTCGTCTTCATCAGGGTTATCAGGGAAAGAGCTAGGAATACAGACACGTTCATCGGTGTCAGCGGGATCATAGGAAGGTAAGAGGCTTGTGTATTGATCACAGTGGCCTTCTTCTGTTTTGGTGGTTGTATCTGCGCAGCCGAGGGTCAAAACCCAGCCCAGCTGATTGGCCAGCAGCAGACGCAGACCCGGTGGCAGTGGCAGCACACGCAGAGCATCTGCGCAGGCCGGCAGCATTCGCCGCAGTTGTGTACAGCACAGATACTGCAGCGTGGTGGGCGCCGAGTGGGAACGGATCAGCTTCATGCTGCTCTTGGCTGCAGTCGAGCACACCATCGGATACAGACGCTTATTTTGCAAGTGAGTGGCCGCTACGCCTGACAGAACCAAAGCAGACAGACAGACAGAGAGTTGGAAATATAGAAGAGGAGAGATTGCAAACACATTCAGAGGGAAAGAAAAGTGTGCACAACTATTCACCCTCATGTGAAATTTGCATTCCTTTCCAAATATTTCACAAGCAATGTTTGACAGAGCAAGAAAATTATTCACGGTATTTTCTTTCATATTTTTTCATCTGCAAAAATTCTCATTTCCTTTATTTTGATTGGTGAATTGATTTTGGTTTTATGGAATTATTATTATTTTGGAATTATGATTTTTGGTGAATATTATTTTTAAAAATTTGATTGGCTACAGAATAAAACACCGTTGTCCAATTAACAGGGTTCCCACTCTTTCATGAACAGCAGCTTCAAGGACTTTTTAAAGCCCCGTTGATTCGGTGATTCACACCCGCACCATGACAGTCCTTACTGTACTTAACATTTCACTTACATTGACATTAAAATATCAAAGTCATGATTGGTGTTATAAACATTCATGTTTAAAGATCTTCAATAAAATTTGTTGAATTCAATACTGGTACTAAAATCATAAGTCCAAGGCACTCGAAAAAAGTGAAAAAGTTTAAAAGGGTACTGGTAATACTGGTAATATTTAAACATGGTTTCTGAAATATTGTTAAAATGTGCATTATTTGTCATAGTTCTTGTACAAGACCCAAATTTAGTATTTCTAAATTAAGAATTTCTCATGGGGTGTCACGGTGGCGCAGTGAGTAGCACGATCGCCTCACAGCAAAAAGGTCGCTGGTTCGATCCCCGGCTGGGTCAGTTGGCATTTCTGTGTGGAGTTTGCATGTTCTCCCCGTGGTTGCGTGGGTTTCCTCCGGGTGCTCCGGTTTCCCCTACAAGTCCAAAGACATGTGCTATAGGTGAATTGGGTGAGCTAAATTGTCCGTAGTGTACAGTTTGTGTGTAAATGAGTATGGATGTTTCCCAGAGTTGGTCTACAGCTGGAAGTGCATCCGCTGCGTAAAACATATGCTGGTTAGTTGGCGGTTCATTCCGCTGTGGCGACCCCAGATTAATAAAGGGACTACGCCTAAAAGAAAATGGATGAATGAATATTGGTACTGAAATCATAAGTCCAAGGCACTCGAAAAGAAAGTGAAAAAGTTTAAATAGATACTGGTAATGTTTAAACGTGGCTTCTGAAATATTGCTAAAATTGTCATAGTTCTTGTACAGGGTTTAAATTTTGTTTTTTTAAATTAAGAATTTCTCCTTTTGTGTGAAATTGCTGAAATAACACAACAAACAAATTTCATTTCAAATTTAATTCAAGCACGTTTAAGGACCTGTGTTTGTTTATAAGTACTTGAATTCGTGTGTCTTAAATTCAGGTGCTTTCAAGAACTTAGCGTGGGAACCCTGAATGAACCTGACGTGCCTAATTAAGCTAGTTAAGCCTTTAAATTAGGGATGGGCGGATCGATCCTGAAGTATCGATTTTTTCGATACTGGGAATGTATCAAAAGGATCAATCCTTGAGTAAAAGTATCGATCTTTTCTGGGGGGTTTTCTTACGGAATGATCAGAGATTTTAAAACAATCACCAATGGTACCATTATACAGGTACCAAGTGGGAATTATTTTACAAAAAGTCAAGTTTAGTTCAATACAGACAGCCAGTTTATATTTAGTTTAATCTGAAACAGATGCACACACTATAAATACAACATGCTGAGAGGGAATCATTATATATGATTCTTTGTAATATTATATAATATGCCAAAGCTGAGGGGGAATCCTACTCTAAACTCTGTCATTTATGTAATTTGCGTAAATTGGCATATATTCGATTTCTGTTACATTTCACAGGGATCAGAACAATACACTGTACTCAAGAGAAGACATTTTGATTTCAATATTTTTGTAGTTTAGTTTAAATAGTTTTAAATAAACTTGTTTATCAAATAAAATACAATATTTAGGTACACGTAATAACTGGGAGATGTACTTTTATTTTTTATTAAACAAGGTTTTTGCAGTGTATTTTTTTTTGTTATATATTGTGCTATTTAGCCAATTATAGTTCTGTAATTTTAATAAATGTAAAAAGGAATCGCGTGTTTTATGTTTTATTTAATAATATTAATAAAGGGAAACCATTTTTATAACCATTCATAACCATTTTTTTAAAAATCACTGTAAGTATCGGTATCGATATCGACGATACTTGTCATGAAATACTTGGTATACTTGGAAATACTTGGAAACAAAAATACTGGTATCGCCCATCCCTACTTTAAATTGCACTTATATTAGTTTTTTGAAAAATAAGTAGTAAAATAATATGTGCTGCCATCATGGCAAGACGTTATGAATAAGTTATTAAAAGTATTATGTTTAAAAATGTGTTGAAAAAGCTCTGTTTAACAGTGCTTGGGAGATATTTGTAAAAGAATGTCACAGTGTGGTTAATAGTTTGCCTTATAGTTTGTCTTACCAATGCAGTGGCGGTTCTTGTAGAAGCTCAGGGTGCCGTGCCAGCCGTCAAGATGAACACCGATTATGGACCCTTGACCAAACCGTGAAGAAAAGTTCACCTTTGACCCTTTATGGTGGAGGTGACCTAACCCAGGATAAAACAGATGAAGAAAAGGAGTTCAATGGGTACAAATATCACCACTAAATATATCTCAAAATTGTCAGAAAAAAAAATTAGGTTGGTAATGTGAAATTTAGGATTTAGGGCAGCACGGTGGCTCAGTGGTTAACAATGTCACCTCACAGCAAGAAGATCACTGGTTCGAGTCCTAACTGGGTCAGTTGGCATTTCTGTGTGGAGTTTGCATGTTTTCCCCGTGTTGGCGTGGGTTTCCTCCGGGTGCTCCAGTTACCCCCACAGTCCAAACACATGCGGTACAGGTGGCTGTGGTGTATGAGTGTGTGTGTGAATGAGTGTGTATGAGTGTTTCCTAGTACTGGGTTGCGGCTGGATGGGCATCTGCTCATTCCACAGTGGAAATCTCTAAAATGTAGACTAAGCCAAAGGAAATTTAAAATAGCTATGTTCCCATTTAAAGGTAAAACACTGTAATTATTTTTCTGTGATGCAATACTGAATTTTCAGCATTATTACTCCAGTCTTTAGTGTCACATGATCCTTCAGAAATCATTCTTATTTGATGTTATTAAACTGTTATTAATATTGAAAACACTTGAGATTTTGTGTAAATCATGCGATACATTTTCATAATTGGTTAATTAATAAAAAGTAAAAAAACTTTACTCTTTACTCTCCCTTTTGATTCATTTGATGCACTGATGTTGAATAAAAGTACTCATTTCATTTTTTAGGTAAAAAGACATCAGGTGGACTTCAGTGTTTACAGTTTTTAGGCGTGACATGACCTCTGACCTCACCTGTGTAGGATAAACCCCAGCTGTCCTCATCCGTGCCCAGCAGACTGCAGAAACTATGCTTGAACTGCTCCAGGTTCACTTCTGATGTCCCGATGCCAACCATCTGCAATCATAAATATTGAAGAACGCATATTTAAAAATTCATTTCAAGACATTACAAACATAATCGCAACTGTTTATTGGAGTAACCAGGGTTTCTACAGGTTTTATCAAGTCAATTTTAAGACTTTAAGACCTTTTAGGACCATTATAAATGAAACTTCAGACTAACACAAGGTTAAACACTTTTTTTCTAATGGCCCAGTTAAAACACAAAAAAAACATGAAAAACAAATGTTATTGTAAGGAAGATAATTAAACCGTACGTTTATAAATAGAAATAGAAATAGAGTTGGTAAATAGAGTTAATAAATAAGTGTTCATAAATAAGAGTTAATAAATAAACTTTTGTTAAAACTTTTATTGAGATGGAATGATAATGATTGGATGGGTGTTGGCCCGATTGGGTAGCTTTACATGGACAGGAAAATTAAGACCTTTAAGACAATTTAAGACTTTTTATGGCCTACAATTTAGAGTTTAGAAATTTAAGGCATTTTAAAATGTTTCTAAGACCCTGCGGATACCCTGAGTAATGTCTTTTAGAGATATCTGACTGGAGTATAGAATATTGCATCTCTCATTTAGTTTTGGTGTTGATTTCTATTGTTTCAGTTTAAATGTAAATTTGCCTTTTGGTTTAGGTACTGGTTTTAATTGTTGTGTTTTAAAGGGGACCTGTTATGCCCCTTTTTTACAAGATGTAAAACAAAATATTTCAGCTCAAAATACCCCACAAATAATGTTTTATGACTCTCTGAAGCTGACCCTTTTGGGCCTTGAGCCTACCGTTTTGTACCATTTTGGTGACTGTTTCTCAGTGGTGTAAAAGTACTGAAAAAATCATACTCAAGTAAAAATACCATTACTTGCCCAAAAATGTAGTGCAGTTAGAGTAAAAGTATCTGTTGTAAATATTACTCAAAGTATGAGTAAAAAGTAGACCTTTTAAAAGTCATCAAGAGTAGTGAGTAGTGAGTATTACACTGTAGAAAAGCTGATGCGTTTACAGAATGTTACGTTTACACATCCCTGCACAAACAACATGTAGTGTATTTAGGGATCTTCCTATTTTCGTTCGTTCCTTCCAACCTTTCTTCAATTATTTGTTTGTTCTCTCCTTCCTTCATTCATTCATTCGTTTGTTTCCTCCTTCCTTCGTTTACTTGTTCGTTCGTTCATATTTTTGTTCCTTCTTTCAATAGGTCCTTTTGTTCATTGATTCATTTGTTCGTTCCTTCCTTAGTTAGTTCAGTCCTTCCTTGAATCCTTCATTCGTTTGATCCTTCCTTCTTTCCTCCCTTCATTTGTTCGCTCATTGTTTCTTTCATATTTTTGTTCCTTCATTAGGTCTTTTGTTAATTCGTTTGTTCGTTCCTTCTTTCCTTCCTTAGTTTGTTCAGTCCTTCCTTGAATCCTTCCTTCATTTATTTGGTTCTTCGATCCCTCCTTCCATTCCTTGTTTGGTCCTTCCTTTATTTGGCCCTTCCTTCCATTCTTCATTTGTTCCATTTAGTGATTGTTTAAGGCTGTTTGGTGATTTCAGTCATTATGCAGTCGACATCCATCATTTTCAGTCACATGCAGTCTATAAACAGTCTCTGGATCATTGCGTGTGCAGATTTTGGGCATCTTCTTAGACATTATTTAATGTTTCCCAAAGGTTTGCTGCATTTATAAAGCGCCCATGTCATGAGGTTGTTCAGTATGATGTGATTTACTTTCTATGTGTGATTTAATTGGACAGGAATCACAGGACTGATCTTTCTACTTTAGACAATGACCATAGACAAGAAAGAAATAAAGTAGTGACTGTTGGTTGAAGGAAAGTAGTGGAGTAAAAGTACCGATACTGCAGTAAACATGTGCTCAAGGGAAAGTAAAAGTACTCATCTTTAAAACTACTCAGTAAACTACAATTCCTGAGAAAAACTACTCAATTATAGTAGTTTGAGTATTTGTAATTAGCTACTTTACACCACTGCTGTTTCTTTAAATTCAAATGAGATTGTGCTCAATGAGAGCGGAGCCACAGACACCTATGCGTCAGCATAGTGGCACATTCAAAACAAGACTAATGTTATCTGTGTGAAAACCTGAAAATGTGTGCAAAACTGTGTCAGTCTCTGGAGACTTTGCTGTTCACTTTGGGCTGTTTATGCTAATGAGAGAGAGATGGTCACTATTGGGTGAGACTATCCCCCTCTGATGACACGAACAAAGGGAGAATCTCAATCAAAGTGTTTCTGCAGACTGTTTTTATCAAGTGTGATAATAAAAAAGGATTAATAATTTTTTTATCATTAGAAGATGGTTATATTCACACACTGTTGCCATACAACTGTGTTTAGACCCCTTATAAAAGTGATTCTTACATAAACGGTTCCCTTTAATGTAAATTTGTCACTTTATTTATTGGACCCCAGGAAGAACAGCCAATACATTGGCAGAGGCTAGCGAATATTTAAGTAAATAAAGAATCTCTTCATATGTCACCATATCAGTGCCGTAGACAGGAGAGGTCATCTTGATCTCCCAGAAGTGCTGGCCGTCGCTGAGGGCCTTGGAGCCCCTGATGGCGGCCGTCCCGCAGCTGTACTCCGAGTGGAAACTCACCGTCCGGTTCCAGCAGCTCAGAGACACAGAAGAGGATTTATCTTCCTCATCCCAAACCCAATCACATCCTGAACACAGACACACACACACAAAACAGAAGACTTTAAGTGTTGTTAGAACAAATGTGATGTTTTTAAAGACTATTTTAATTTAAACTAGGTTAATTAAGCAAAATAGGGTAATTAGGCAAGTCATTAAATTAGACTTTCCCCATAGACTTCCATTCATACGCATACAAATGTGGCAGACCAGAAATGCAAGCTAGTTTTGCAGTTCGATGCAAGTTTAAGCTTGGTGAACTCTGACCAGCAAAATCGCATCACATGACTGCATGAGGACAATCGAAGATCAAAACATGACCTCTCTGGACCGAAATGTAAAATATGGATCACTCGCTTTTTTAAATGTCTATCGTCTTGTTTAATCCCGCCCCTTTTCGCAGCACCGTATAATAGAATTTAGCATGTTCAAACTCTAGTGTGGAGTGTTGAAAGTCCATCTGAGAGTGGACAGCTCACCCTGTTCCTCCTCTCCGCAAGTGCAGCTGAGGGTGTACGGGCTGATCTGGGCGTCTGAGCTGAGTTCAGTCTGAGCGGGACACTGGCAGAACGACTCTCCCGTCACGGGCACAACCGGGGGCATCTCAGCTGGCACACACACCGTCACCTCCTCATACCCAACAGAGTCAGCCTATAAAATAAAATTTAAAAATTTATAAAAAGAGGTGGCAGGTGGCTCAGTGGTTAGCAGCAAAAAGGTTGCTGGTTCGAGTCCCGGTTGGAGCAGTTGGCATTTCCGTGTGGAGTTTGCATGTTCTCCCCGTGTTCACGTGGGTTTACTCCAGGTGCTCCGGTTTACCCACAGACACATGTGCTATATGTGAATTGAATAAACTAAACTGACCGTAGTGTGAGAGTATGTGTGAATGTGAGTATGTATGGGTGTTTCCAAGTACTGGGTTGCAGCTGGAAGTACATTCGCTGCGTGAAACATACGCCAGAATAGTTGGCAGTTCATTTCGCTGTGGCGACCCCTTATAAATAAGGGACTAAGCTAAAGGAAAATCAATTATTAATAAATAAATAATAAAATAAAGGCTGTTTTACATAGTTATATTAAAGTCTGCGCTGATTATAATGCCTAGTTCAGACTGCATGATTTTAGCCCCGATTTTGACTCGCCGACAGGTTTTGAGAAATCACAGACAAATGCCTGAAATCACAGGCAAATCGGTGCTCGTTCACGCGAGCGACAATATGAACTATCAAAGACGCGATCTGAGAGAATCGCTGATGAGTCGCTGATGCCCGGTAGATATTTGGCGTGCTGGATATCTGGAGCTGTCGGAGATTCAAATCATGCCTATGAAATGTGTTTTGACTGAAAATAACATCGGCGATCACCTACAGCCAATCAGAGAGCAGCATTCACTAGTGTGGGTCTCTGCAGGCCAGCGAGAGGATGAGGGAGAAGTTAAAAGCTCATTTTCAGTTTATTCGGACACAAGAAATGGAGGGAAAATTTGTGTAAATTTGGCATGAGAAAACTGTTTGACGTGTCATGTGAGCAATATCACAACCCAACCCGGTCAAAAAAAAAAAAAGTTGAGGAGAAATTGCTAATTCCCTTCAAAGCCAGGTGAGCAAATATGGACATTCTCTACCCCATTAAAGGCTTCTTTCTCGTTATGTAATTAATAACAAAAGATATACTATGTGTTTTTGGGTGTGAGTCGTAGTTTGGACAAAGTTGTCTGCGATTCTTCCTATTTTGAAGTCCTGCAGCGTGAAACTCCCTGTCGCCGATCCATCTTGCAGTGTAAACAAAACGCTAGCCCAGATAGTCATGCAGTGTGAACACATCTGTGACACGACTACTCTGAAAATCATGCAGTCTGAACTCGGCATAAGTTGCTGAGACTTTTATTTCAGGATGTTGATGTACTTGACAAGCAGGCAATAAAAATGCTTACAAAAAGTTATATTTATGTAGTCAGAAGCCTGATGTTTGAGAAAATATAAGTGGTATAGCAAACTAATGGTAAAAGAGGTGTGGTTAACTTTTTTTGGCTGACCTCATCAGAGAAAAACCACCACTGAATGCAGAAGCAGATAGTCAGACTTTGATTAAAAGAGCCCCTGTTATGGGTTTCTGAAAATGAGCTTCCCTGCAGTGTGTAGCACAGCACTAAGTGAATGAAAACATCCAGCTGAGGGTTAAATCTGAAAGTGCACTATGTTTAAAACTATTGATTCTTTAGCGAAATAGTCGACTCAAGAGTCGAATAAATGAATCGAGTTGGGTTTGGATCTTTTACTTGAACGCGTCAATGTCGGTACATCACCAAATATGTAGTTCCAGTGCTGATAAAATGTGAATGCACTTTCCCTTCAGACACTAGCAGAGCATGGGGGATCACGAGACTGATAATGATGTGAAGATGACGATCACTGACAGATGGAGATTCAGCTGCTGGAAATGAAGAGTTGAAGTTAATTTTCACAGCAATACCACAGTGTAGCCAACCAAGTACTGTGTTTGTTCCTGTAATTTTTCTGATTTTTGATACAATAACCTACGTAGCCTCCGGGTTGCGTGGGTTTCCTCCGGGTGCTCTGGTTTCCCCCACAGTCCAAAGACATGCGGTACAGGTGAATTGGGTAAGCTAAATTGTCCATAGTGTATGTGTGTGAATGAGAATGTATGGATGTGTTTCCCAGAGATGGGTTGTGGCTGGAAGGGCATCCGCTGCGTAAAACAAATGCTGGATAAGTTGGCGGTTCAATCCGCTGTGGCGACCCCGGATTAATAAAGGGACTAAGCCGAAAAGAAAATGAATGAATGAATGAATAACCTACGTAGCAAAGCGTAGCAATGATTCGCCGGCCTTTTGCTATTAAAGTAAGCAGCAGCTGGACTATTATATATGGGACTTTGTCAGTAATCATTACAGTTCAAATGGATCAGTTTCTTCTTCCTCCGGATCCTAACATGTAGGTGTTATTATTAAAATTGTTGCTGTTGTAAAAATAAAAATGAGTGAACGAGAGAAGAGAACCCAGTCCAGGAGACTCGAAAACAAGCAGAACTTTTTTACTGAGACGAGTTGGTTAATCTGCAGTCATACAGCGTCTTCAAGAAGTCCATGCGTCTGCAGGAGCCTACTGGAGGTCTGCAGTCTGTGAGTTTTATCACAAGTCTGATTTGAGACAAAGGCCCAATCCCAATTCTATTTTTGTACCCCTACCCCTTGGCCCTTCCCCTTGGCCCTTACAACCAAGGGTTAAGGGGAAGGGCTTCAAAACTTACCCCTAAGAATTGGGACAGCACTGCCACACCTGCACACGTCATCATATGTTATTGCGATCTCTTGCTTCATATGAGATCAGACGATCACGACTGCTGGAGTTATTCCAGTTGTGTTATTGTTTGGTGTTTATCTTCAGGAAATCACTGAAGGCGTATATTATGTTATCATAACGATCTAATGTGGCAGTAAGATCAGAACTGTACTGTGCATTTACTCCGTGGCCATACATATCTATGTAAACACACGAAAACAACATCAACATTATAGCAGACACTGTAAAAGCTCATTCCCAGCCACTAGACATTACTGACAGGGTATTCCAGTTTCATCAGGTGTCAGAATGTTCTGGGACCGCTGTACTTGAGTTATGATTATGGATTTTTTTTTAGCGTTTTTAAAAAAAAGCATGACGGTAAAAGACTAACGTGGTTATGAATATATTAAAACATATGTTTGTTTGTGGTAAAAATTCGTAATAATGACAAAAAATACTAATTTGTGGATCTCCTTACTTCCGGGTTCAGCTATCCTGCCGCTGAGGCAGGTGCATTCTGGGAAAACTTCTTACCCCTCTGTTTTAAGTGTTAAAAGTTAAAAGAGGTTTCTTTGGCCTGAAAGTATCACCCAAAGACAAAGGCAGAGTCGTTGAGACCTCGCCCGTAGCATTTGCATCACTTTGGCTCAGCCAGTAGTCAGGGAGACAAAGATTTAATGTCCCTTATGGCTGGGCTGTTTATGAAATTATATAATTAAAAACCAAAGAACATAACTTTTCAGTTATATGCAGATTACTGTTAATTTGAAATTAGTTTATATAAATGTATATTCCCACATTGCCTCGTCTTGTGTAGGTTGTAAAATATGTGTTTAATTGTGTGTTATAAGTTGTAATCGCCCCGCGTGGCTTGTAATCACGTATCTATTATAGATCAGTGCTTGTACTGTATCTCTCAGGTTAAATCTGTATGAGGCTGTTCACATATTATGTCCAAAACCATGTTGAAAACGTGACGCGTGCTTCTCCCTTTACCGATTTAAATGCGTTTCTGAACTCGTGATCCTCTGCTGTTTGCCTTTGCTATGGCCACCATCACCTGTTCCTCACACGAGCGGTGCAGCCAATATTCAAAACAGTTTAACATTTGGCACTGTGTGGATTAATACTGAATGTGTTGTTGCTGTTATTATTGGGGTTAGCGTTAAGAGTAGAGTAATATGCTGCTGTTTAACTGCATTGCTTTATTACATTCCTGCATTGGGCTCTCACATACTCTCTGCTACTACATAGCCGTGGTGGGCATTTCTCTCTGTCTCGCGCTGAACGCAGTCAACCAATCACAACAGACTGGGACATCGGTCCAATCTCCACAGATTAGCTTCGTGCTAAGGAGGGGTTTGGGAACAAATGAATCGCTGAACGAATCATATGGGAGACGCTGGGGTAATTAGATCAAAATAAATGCATATTATAAGACAACGAAAGTGTTTTTTGACCTTGCATGCGTCTCAGCCTGTTGTTGGAGACCCCCAAATCCAGAAAATGACCTTTTACAATACATAATAAGGGATCTTTTATATTTATTCAGCAGATTAACCTGCAAAGATTTATTGTTCACCTAAAGAATAACAATGTGCAAGATAAACATTGTAAATTTTGATTTCACAATGACTACTTCAGCTTTCTCAGTAAGAAGCTGTAAACATTTAATCTGACACTCTGGTTGGCCGATTGCCCATAATAATAACGGGACAGAAATAAGCACAGCAGGTTTGAGTGACAGACCCATGATCACCTGTGAGCCCACAACATGCTTCTCTTCTGACATGAGGGGCGTGGCTTCAGTCTCCTTGGTGATGGGTGTGGCTTCAGTCTTCGTGATGATGGGTGTGGCTTCAGTCTCTGGGACATCTTCACTGACAGCATACTTATTCCAAGACATTCCTGGAACACAAGAACACAAAATATGTTTATGTCCATCTGTCTGACTATATATCTGCATTTATCTGTTTATTTATCCGTCCCTCCGTCCGTCCATCAATCTATCTATCTATCTATCTATCTATCTATCTATCTATCTATCTATC
>CAIGQQ010030348.1:3633792-3650682 GCA_903798035.1 Danio albolineatus | reverse complement strand
CTGTTCCATTCTATTCTATGCTGCTGTTCCAGTCTGCTCTATTCTATACTACGCTGTTCCATTCTGTTGCATTCTACACTGATGTTCCATTCTGCTTTATTCTACACTGATCTGTTCCATACTGCTCTATTATATACTGCTTTGTTACATTCTACTCTCAGATGTAATTAGTGTGTGTGTGTTTCAGGTGGGTATTCTGGATGTGGATCTGTGTGGTCCCAGTATTCCGCGTATGCTGAACGTGGGTAAGCCAGAGGTTCATCAGTGTGACTCAGGATGGGTGCCCGTATACGCAGACCCGCAGCAGCAGCAGCTCGCCCTCATGTCCATCGCCTTCCTGCTGGAAGATTCAGACGAGGCCGTCATCTGGAGGGGCCCCAAAAAAACAGGTCTGGCCCCTGCCATTTCACCCGGCACTGAATCGTTTGTACTATATGAGGTGTTCACCAGGTGTCATGTCATCCTCAGCTCTGATTGGCCAGTTTGTCAGTGATGTGGCCTGGGGAGAGCTGGACATCCTGCTAGTGGACACACCACCGGGGACGTCAGATGAGCATCTGGCTGTGCTGGAAAACCTGCGCAAACACAGAGTGGATGGAGCCGTGCTGGTGACCACTCCACAGGTCAACACACACACACACATACATACATATGTACGCACACACAAACACAGTAGATTATGTTAAAGCAGCTTAACATGAAGTTAAGTTCTAGTAAATTCTACAGTAAATCTATAAAATTGTGTGCATCCCTATGTGTCTATGCGTGGGTTGACCTGTGGAGTGATCAACAGCACACACAATTATGCTTTCATTTGGATTCAAAAGAATAAGCAATACATTCAGAATCTCTCTGGTATGTATTGTAACACTTTGGTAAATGAGATAACAGAATGTCTGGTGTAAAAAGGCTTACATACACCCTTACATGTGCTTAAGTTTACGACATTGAACATTTTAAGACTCAAGCATAGGCAAAACATCTCTGTCTCTATATTATCAAGCTCCCTATAATGGCAGAAAGAAAAAAAACAACACACACACACATAGTGATGCCTAAAATTGAATAGATTTACTGTAGAATTTACTTTTTTATTTATATTTATTACTTATAAATTTATATTTAGCTGCTTTGACACAATCTACAATGTAAAAGGTGCTTTAACCCTTTAACTACCCCACCAAGAAAAAAAGTTTGGATTTAATTTATTAACTCCTAATGTCGCTAGTTAATACACTCAATGCTTTTTTTTTCAACACATCGAATAATTTCTAAAATAAAAGCCTTTACCAAATGGTTGATATGTCGGTTTATGGTAAAAGTACTGAAATTAATACATATACTATGAAAAATCTGGAAATATGACATGTAAATGTAAAAACATATTCAAAATAAAACATTTTTGAGTAATAAAAATCCTTTATTTTTTGCCATAAAATATTTCAGATTCTCATTTAACATGTTTTCTTGTTTTTTTTTTTACAATAAAACTAAAATCAAGTGTAGTAGAGCATCAGGATTATGTTTGTTTGATTTATTTGGATTTTTTTTTGTAAACCAACAATTCTGTGTGTGTAAACCATTATCTAAAACAGTCATTCTTTATATTACTTTATATTATGGCCATTATTTAAAACAGTAAAAACATGGTCAACCGTTTGGTAGAGTGGCAGTCAAAGGGTTAAAGATTAATTGAATTGAATAGATATTTTACAATATAAAAACATGGAACATGATCTTTTGTACTTAATATTCTAATGATTTTTGGCAAAAAGAAAAATCTGTAATTTCGACCCATACAATGTATTTTTGACTATTACTAAAAATATACTTGTGCAACACAATTTCTTAAATATAATTTTGTGTATTTTATTACATTACACTACATTTTTGTAATTAAAATAACATATGAAGAATATTTTTATACTATGTAAAATAATTAAAATAAAAAATATATCATTTTTTAATATATTATTATTAGTTTTTCTTTTTAATTAGTTTTTTTCTGGTGGTTTCAGACTTTATAATTTTATATTAAGTACACATAATGCAGTATATGCACATGGACTTTTAATTTCAGTCAGCCAGCCCCAGGGCTTCCGGTTAATTGTCATCCCATCAAAATAGCTGCGTTTAAGATCTGATTTCCTTAAGTGAAGTTTATTCATAAATTAATTTCGAGAGTATCACGTGCTTATGATTTACCACTGCCGGTCTCGCATTAACTAATCATGATCTCCCTGGGTCCTCCGGTTTCCTCCCACCATCCAAAGATATACATAATTTATAACAGATTAAGCAAATTCAGGCACTCATCTAACTCCCTTCCTGAAGTGTTTCGTCAGCTACCGCAGCCGGGGAGTTTGAGATCTACCTGAGCTCAAGCTCCCATCTCACTCTACGAACGGGAGGGAGCCCTGGGTTCGAGGATCCCTTGAGCTCAGGGCTCTCTCCTGGGACAGCATGCCAAACAAGCTTATATTAAATCATCAGCTAAGTGTGAACTCTTGAAAAACCAGCGATCTTCACTGCCTGGCTGAGATACGATATAAAGTGTGTATCAGAGCAATCAAGAAGCACTGCATTCAATTATATTTCTCTGCAGCATGTCTTTAAAATAAGGAGATTAATTTTACCCCAGTATTTTCAATGGGGTTTCTGGGCTAGCCTGCTGCTAGTGACAGCGTCTGCGTTTACTCGGTCTTTCGTCTATTTTTACACTCTAACAACTAAATGGATGCTCAAGTCTATTTAACTGATTAGATTTCAATTACATTTCAACATCAATGCTGTATAAGGAAGCTTATGAAGCTGAAAATAGTCACATAAAGCTCTCACAGGAAGGTCATCATTGGCTGAAAAACAATAGCTGTGCATGTAGCGCATTAACAATAAACAAATCTTTTTCATATTAATCAAAATGTATAAATAATAAATGTATATTAAAGGTCTAATTCAATATACACTTAATTTTATTAATCAATCACGACATGATCATGTAATAGATTAAACATTTGGATCTATTGACAGCACTGGTCATACCACTGATCTGGAACACTGTAAATCTCTCTGGTCTGCTGAATAACATGCATGAACACCTTTCCCGATGTCAGGCGGTGTCCACAGGAGACGTGAGGCGCGAAATCACTTTCTGCAAGAAGACAAAGCTCAAAATCCTGGGCATCGTGGAGAACATGAGCGGCTTCGTGTGTCCACACTGTTCTGTGAGTACAAAACACACACACATACACAGTAAATGCATTAAATGAATTGAACATTATGCTTGTGTGTTTTTCAGGGGTGCAGTAACATTTTCTCTAAAGGCGGAGGTGAGGAGTTAGCCAAGCTTACAGGATCTGCGTTCTTGGGTAGTTATGATTGACTTGTTGTTCCACTTTTTGCCACATGATGGTGCACATCACCTCACTTTGTGTTTTATTCATAGACATGCTCCTGGGCACCACAGACATGCTCCAAGAACAAGTTTTGGGCCACATTACATTGACATAGCAATAAAAGTTCCCTAAAAAAAACAATAAAAGCCCCTAAAAAGCTAAATATTTTATTATTACAATACAATAAGAAAGCTTTATGCATCAAAATGACAAAAAAAATAAATAAATTCTAAGTCAAAGTGTAAATATCAGGCATGTACATTTCTCAGATAAATGTTTGATTTAAATGTTTGATTTAGTATTTAATTTTATTTATTTTAATTAATATTTATTCATATTTAATTAATTTACTCTTAATAATTTATATTATAATCATTTTATAATAATGCTAAAAATATGAAATGTGCAAGTTCATGCGTATTTTTCAGTTAAACTTATTAATTACAAATTAATAATTGCATCAGAAAATTGGAAGCTTTCTCAATGGCGTCTCAGACTTTGTAAGTTATGATAAATGATTATATTTTATTTCAATAATCTGCATTTTTGTAATTAATAAATATATTAAGAATGTTTTATTTTTACTGATGTATAAGATATATAAATTTTCTCTGGTGGTCTCAGACCTATTATACATTATTAATGTAAGAACTCGGGTTACTAAAGACATTCAAATTCATGCTTAATTTTCTGTTAAACGTTTTATATAAATTATTAATAAAAATCATTTTAGAAGCGTTTTCATTGGTGTCTCAGACTTTATAATTTTAAATACATTTATATAATTAATAAATTATATTTAAATTTAATAATATAAATGTTAAAATTATATATTATTAATTATTTTTATAAGTTAAATTTTCTCTGGTAGTCTCAGACTGTTTATTACAAATCATAAATGTATAAACTCATGTTACTAAAGACATTCACATTCATGCTTATTTGTCTGATGTACATTTTACACGAATCAACTAAAAAAGTTATATAGAAAATAGTTTATTCACTGGTATTTATAATTTATTAAGTATATATAATTTATATTTTAACATTTTTATCATTTAAATATATATAAAGCATACTATTTTATTTTGTACTAATTCATTATATTCAATATATATATTTTTATTAATAAAATTATTAAAGTATATAAAATTTTGTATATTTTATTTTAATAATTTCTAATCATATATTAAGAATATTTTTTATTAGCGCTAATTTAAAAAATAACACTAATTGTATCCTGTGGTGGCCTCATCCCACATTATTTAACACATAAGCTGCTGTTGTCTGCAGGCTCAGTACCGCTGGATCCTCTGCTGACGAAGAGTTTAGAGGAGGGACAGGACTTTCTGCAGGCGTTTCCAGAGAGCAGCACATTCACAGCCATCAGTCACATCGCAAAGACACTCCTCAACAGCCTGAACGCCTGAACAGCACACAACACAGGACAGAAACTCACATGATGCTTCATGGTGTTATGAAAGGATTTATATAGAAATCTTTTGGATGTTTTTTGAACAATATTATACGTATTAAAGAAGTAATAAGATGTTTGATATTAATAAATCTTTCAATAAAATAAATACTTGCAGAAATTATTGTAAACATGTAAAAAATACTATAGTAATATAGTTTTTGAACCATGAAGTGTATTATACTGTATACATTATATTTACAACACTGTTAATGAATGTTTCAGCATACTGTAATAAATATTGTAACATACCTCAGCTTTTGCCACAGTAAACTGGGGTGTATTTTAGTAGAATATACTCTATAGTTGTAGAAAACTATAGTATTGGGTCATTTGTTTATATTACAGTTGTTGTATTACCATACAACAGTAGAATCACCACAATAGATTCATTCAAAAACTTCACTTTACTTTTTGTATGGTTCAAAAACACTATTTATTTACTATAGTATCGTTCCATAAGGGCTAATAAGAAAAATGCAGTAACTTACATCTTTGTTTTCTGCCTTCATGATGATAATGAAGCGTTTCTCACCAGCTATAGTAACTAGTATACTCATTCCTAAGTTCAGTTTAGCGGTCATAACTTTGTAAACGAAACTGAGGACTTGAAATCTTTAAAGATTGTCGCTTTAATATCTTGTTATAACCTGTTGGTCAGTGAGTTTTCAAGAATATTTAAACATTTTTAGCCCAAAACGACACAGCAATGGGTTTCATTCACTAACGTTAACTGTTTAAGCATGAACGTTAGGTTTCTTGAAATCTGTACAGTACGTAAACAACTACATACCTCGTATGGACTTCTAAAACGCAATTTTACATTTTAAACTTATTTCAGTAAGTATTACTGTATTTTTTCGATGATATCGAACTTCGCTCGATTGTCTTGCCGCATGCCAGTCGTAAACACAACTGACAAGACACCGGAAAACCCTTGTATGGACATTATATGGGCGTGTTCTATGCAAATTACTAAGCTCGAAACTTTGGGGTCGCTCATTAGGATTTTATATCAAATTTCCTTAAATAGTTCATTCATTTATTTTATTTTTGGCTTAATCCCTTCACTCAATTTAATTTGCTGTTAATAGACATGCGGTGTTTTTCAGCCAATGAGCAGAAATTCCATTAAAAATACCGGGGTAAGATTTTAAAGACATGGCACAAAGAAATACAGTGCTTCTTGTTTGTTCTCAGACCCACTTTATATTCCAACTCAGCCAGGCAGTGAAGATCGCTGTGTTTTCAAGAAATCAGATCTTAAATGCTGCGATTTTGCATGACAGGGCTGCTCAACCCTGTTCTTGGAGATCTACCTTTCTGCAGATTTAATTTGCAACCCATATCAAACAAACACACCTGCCTATAATTATCAAGTGCTTTTCAGGTCCTATTTAACTGGTTCAGGTCTGGACCTGAACTTTGCAGGAAAGTAGATCTCCAGGAACAGGGTTGAGCAGCCCTGGGATGACAATTGACCGGGAGCCCTGGGGCTGGCTGACTGAAATTAAAAGTCTATGTGTATACACCCCATTTACTTACCTTCAGGCCATCCAAGACTAAAAAAAGATATATTTTTCTTCTTCAATAGAACAGTTTTAGTTAAGTTTTAGAAGAGCTGAATACTGTCGGCCTTGGTTTTCTGTGTTTATTAATTTCAATTAGCTTTTTTATGATTAGTTTATCCATCACTATTAATACAATGAATTAACGTGTGAGAATGCTGCGTTTTCAGGGATTACTTTAAAGTATATTACACTTAAAATCATTGTGAAAACTATTTTATTTTTTACAACCTCCCAATTTATATTTTTTCTTTTATTTAAAGCATACCTGTAACAGGATCTTGTTTATAAAGAAATAAGAAACCACATCGTTTGTCATAATAGCAACAGAAAACTAGAAAATCGAAGTGAAGTTTATTTATAAACTAATTTTGAGAGGATCATGTGTTTATGATTGCTCACGGCTGGTCTTACATTATCCAATTTATGATTCACCAATCAGTCCTAAGCCACTTTAAATACCCTAAGTTCTATATCACAGCCATCTTCGTTTTGACGAATACCTCCTTCCACCCCTACTCCTCCTCCTTTCCTAGATGGGTGGCACAGCGGCCCAGTAGCACTGTTGACTCACAGCAAGAACGTCACTGGTTCTAGTCCTTACTAAACCAGCTGACGTTTCTGTGTGGAGTTTGCATGTTCTCCCCGTGCTCACGTGGGTTTCCCCCGGGTTCCCCGGTTTCCTCCCACCGTCCAAAATCATGCAGCTTAAGTTAATTGACTAATCCAAATCAGCACCCTAGACATGCTCCAAGTCAGTAGTTATCTCTTCATAGCAATCACTATCTGTTCATTAGCTACTACAGCAGGGGAGTTCTCCAGATCTACCTGAGCTCAAACTCCCCTCTCGCCTTGCAAACGGGAGGGAGCCCCGGGCTCGAGGATCTTATAAGCTCAGGGTTCTCTCCCGGGACAGCATGCCAAACAAACTTTATAATCAATCATCAGCTAAGAGTGAACTCTTAAAAAGGCCCTTTAGAAAAAAAATGTAAAAAAATTAAGAACTAATTAAAATACGGTAAATAAAACAATCATTTGCATTTGTTGAATGACGATAAACATAAAAATAATCCACTTAATCATTACTGAACAAGACTTGGTGTCATATTGTGAAAATTCATGTACTTTACAAGGCAAACAAAAGGTGAAACTCTGCTGCAGTAAACCCATGACTGAATTATCTTTAAAGTCGAGGCTGAAAACTGCAGATACGCACAGCTGAACACACTCACACGATAAAAATAAAAGCAGCGGGAACACACTCATATGGAAATGACACTTGTGAGACCCACCAAGGGGCACACGCACACCTTTAATACAACCAAACATCAGATTTACACAGGAAACAACCAGAAATACACACATCAAGCTGAAACACTCCCCAACAACTGCACAACCCCGGCCAGTGCAGGTCTATTCTTATATATATATATATATATTTCTGCATATATATATTCATGTTTATATAAATAACAATTCAAAGGATCTGAGGAGCTTCAAGTACATTTCGATGAACAATATTATTCTCAATAAATAAAACCAGTGGAAAAGGAAACAAACAAAATGGACAGACTCCATTCCACGGACAGCATTTCGTCAGTGCGTTTTTTCCACTTTGCACACAAACACTTCTTTGACACCGATGTGGAAATGTGTTTTTAAAAAACTCCCAAAATCACGTGACAGGAAGAGACAGGACGCTGCTCATGCGTTTCCTCTCGAGCGTGACGGGAACGCGTGATTGGCTAACAGACTTATAGGCGGGAGGGAACAAACAGAGAGATCTATTACGTTATTATTATTATTATTATTATTATATATATTTTTAGCTCTGGGTAAAGATTGATCGCATCCACAATAAAAGTGACATCATTTAAGTGTGTGTGCTGTGTATATTTATAATATAAACACACACATGCATGGATTTATTAGAGAAAATGTTTGTTTATATTTAGATGATGCAACGAAATTGTCTTTATGTATATATGTGTGTGTGTGTGTGTGTCACAAATACATAATAAATATACATATAGCACACGTATAAATGATGTTAAAACCATCTTTTATCCTAGATGTGATTAATCCCAGCGCTAATATATTTTTTTCTTCACAGACACAGGACAAAATCACTATATACCGCATTTACAAGAAATCAAAACTATCAAACTGGGACGACTGTACACTTTCAGAGATATCACCAAACGCAAAGCCTGTTATAATGCGCAGGATGGTTTTCCTGCTTCTCAATTCATCTAATTTTCACTTTAGTTTAAGGTATTATTATTATATTTCATTATTTTTTTATTGTTGTTGTTGTTGACGGTCTGGCAGCGGCGCATGCTGACTGCAGGTTTATTTGGTTGAGAGGATCAGGGCTACGATGAGGCCGTAGAGACCCAGGACTTCGGCGAAGATCAGGATGAGGATCATGCCTACGAAGAGACGCGGCTGCTGGGCGGT
Organism: Danio albolineatus; assembly: GCA_903798035.1. Lineage (NCBI taxonomy): Eukaryota > Metazoa > Chordata > Actinopteri > Cypriniformes > Danionidae > Danio > Danio albolineatus. Next base: position 3,641,785 of record CAIGQQ010030348.1, on the reverse strand, counting down.
GCCACGAACGCCCGCGTCGCCCACGATCCCGATGGCGAAACCGGCTGCCAGCCCGCTCAGACCCACACTCAGGCCTGCGCCCAGATGCAGGAAACTCCTGACACGCAGGACAAACAACCAGACATAACATCATTAAATATACAAAGAAAACCATGAATATAAAAAATTAAATAATTATAATAATTAGTAAAATAAAAAATATCTATATAATGAATCATGAATAATTAAATAGAGAAGACAAAATTAATGATATAAATAATAAAATAATTGTGATAGTTATTATATTAAAAATATTTTTAAAAATAGAATGATTCATTAAATAAACAAACAAAAAATATACATCAATAAAATTATAATAATTATTTAAAGAAAAATATCTATATAATGAATCATGAATCATTAGATAAACAAAGAAAAAAATTATAAAAAAAGAAAATAATTATAATAGTAATTATATAAAAATATAATTAAAAATAAATTAAATCATTAAATAATAAAAAATAATAATAATTAATATAATAATTATTAAAATAAAAATATTTATAATTAATCATTAATTAAACAAAGAAAAAATGTGATAAAATTAATATAATTATAGTAATTATTAAAACAAAAAAAATGATTAAAAACAAAATGATTCAATAAATACATTTTTAAAAATATAAAACATAATAATAAAATAGTAATAATTTAAATTAAAATACCAAATTTAAAATAAAATGAATCATGGATCATTTAGTAAACAAACAAACAAACAAATGTATGTTAAAAATAATCAAATAATTATAATAAATATTAAAATAAAAATGTGTCATTAAAATAAAATGAATCATGAATTATTAAATAAACAAACTTATATAAAAATTATTTAAATAAATATTAAAATATGAAATTAAATGTTATAGAGTGTTAATAATGCATTATATCAATATTTTCATTGATTTTTGAATTCTATTGCCATGTCAGCTTCACTGGCTACTTCATGGCATACTTTTATGGGTTTAGGGTTGGGGTAGAGGTTGTTGCTAGAAGGGATACAGCCACGGATGGAGGTTAACAAGAATTATTTGTACAATTTCCTAAATTATCCATTAATTGTATTTTATTACGTCTACCCCAACCCTCACAGTAATGTAAAACAGAAATTACCCATTAAATTGTATTTACCCAAACACTAAAGGTAAAATATTAATTATTATTGTAGTGTCCAAAATATTATGCTAAATTGATGCGAGTATCTGCAGCTGTATCCCTTCTAGACTTTCCCACCGTCACTCCAAACGTAGGAGCAAATGAGCAAAAGTTTCATTAAAGATTACCACAACAAACACATTTTTTCGTGGATTAACGTACACAGATTAATTAATTACCTTAAGAGTAACAATGTGAGCTAGCTGAATAAACATTGTACATTTCGATTTCAAGTGGGTTTTTCCTTTATGTGTGTTACATATATTTCGTTTATATGTTTAGTTACAAAATTGGTTTTAGTTGTCGTCGTTACTATAATAGCAGTAGCTGTGTTTGTGTACTCACTTGTACAGAGTGATCTTGTCTGAAATGCTGTTAGCGATTAGCACGGCCACCACCAGCCCGTATATAGCTATGATTCCCGCCATGACCACAGGAATGATGGACTTCATGATCAGCTCCGGACGCATCACAGACATGGCGGCGATTCCTGTGCCGCTCTTCGCCGTGCCGTACGCCGCGCCCAATGCTGCACACACACACACACACACGCACACACACACACACAGAGAGAAAGAGAGAGATTGAATTACTCATTCTGCATGTTTTTAATGAATCCCACATTATACGATTTTGCAATAAACACACACTCAAACCTAATAAATGTGACCAATTAGGCTCCTTTTTACAAGATGTAAAGTAAGTCTGTGATGTCCCGAGAGTTTCAGCTCAAACCGCCACACAAATAATGCTTTATAACTCTCTGAAACTGACCCTTTATGGCTTTGAGACAAATTGTGCAGTTTTGGTGACTGTCGCTTTAAATTCAAATGAGATTGTGCTGTTTTCACAAGAGGGCGGAGCTTGAAACACCTGTTTGTCAGCATAGTGGCAGATTCAAAACAAGACTAATGTTACCTGAGTGAAAAACTGTAAACTGTAATGTCGACCAATTTGGCATTGTATGCTGTCTAATGTGAAACATTGTGATGGACGATGGCATCGTCGTCAGTGAATTAATAATTTATTAATAACTAATTAATTCATAAAAAAATAATTATTTGTAGCCTACCATTTCAACTATCTGACTCGCACGGTCTTTGTTTTACCCAGAACCAAATCATAAATAAATAAAGATAAGTTACATACAAATGACCACCTGTCAATCACTTTTTTTTAGCATGAAAAGGCAGAGTGATCTGTGTGATTATAATGGCATCGACAAACTTGGTTGGTAAAGCAGGTGCACAACCAACAGGAAACAACCAACAGTATCTGAGGTTTACACTAACATTACTGAGAACAAGCGTGAAAGCGAAAGATTGAAGCAGTGAACTGATTCTGTGATGTGTTGTTACCTGATAGATTAAAAAGACTGAAGAGTAGGCCTGTCACAATAATCAATATATCGACTTATTATCGCACAATACATGGACATGACCTCAATAAGTTTTGGTGATGCAATATATATTGCCCCAAATGTAAAAAACAATTCTTGTAACATTTTAGCTGATTGCACAACCTCTCGATCTCTATCTGAGGTGTCAATGTCAGCATGGTTTAAAAAACAAACAAAAAAAAAAAACACTGTAGTATTTACCATAAATGATTAAATTATATTTTGATGTTGGTGCCTGACAACTGAAAATAGATCTGGTAGTGGATATCGCAATCTTTGTTCCCTTTTACCTTGTATTTTTTTTAACATTAATTATTTGTTTTGGATATGTGTTTTTACGTTCTGATTCCAATGCCTGGTTATTAAATTGTTAAAATGACTATAATTAAATAAATATTCTTAAGAATAAAATATGATGCGTTCATTGGAAGAGTGTACTTGCATTATGATGATATGATTTTGTCATTCTGGCATTATACAATGAGCAGCTTAAAATGACAATAATATCGTTAATATATTTTATATATATTTGATGACACGTACAAAGGGAGAATGTCAATCAAACTGTTTCTGCAGACTGTTTTTATTAAGTGTGATTACAAAAATCTAATTCATATATTTTTACCATTAGAAGCTGCTTATAGTCTCACCCTGCTGACACAGAACTGTTTACTCCACCTCATATAAAAGTGATTTTTGCATAACAGGTCCCCTTTAAATCTATATACACTTGTCGGTTCCATTATAAATTCAATAGCAACATCATAGAGACTTGAATGATGTAGAATTATGTGGATATTTCGGAATAATATCTGAATTCAGCTTGTGTTTTGTGGGTGAAGTGTGAGTGAGCTGCAGTTTTACACTTCTCAAGACTGAGCGCCTGTGAAAATCCCACAAAACCCACCATCGCTAGGGTGTTCTCAAAACACTGCCGATTGGTTGCTAGGGCATTTCTGTGCCATTTCAGCAAGGTGTTGAGATGTTTGCTTATTGCATCATCCGCAATGATTCACTGAAATTCTCACATTTGTCCTTTTCAACAAATTGAAAGCTGAAAACAAATTTTTAAATTATTTTTCTAATATTTTAATATCAGATCTAATAACAGATCAAGGGCGTTTTTCACAGTATTCCCTACGATATTTTTCTTTCAGTTTAGCTGGAATAAAATTGTAAAATTTAAAAACCATTAAGGTCAACATTATTAGCCCCCTTTAAATATATATATATATATATATATATATATATATTATATAATTGTTGTCCAATGACTTGCCTAATTAACCTAATTATGCCTTTAAATGACACTTTAAGCTGAATACTAGTATCTTGCAAAATAACTAGTAAAATATTATGTCATCACGGCAAATACAAACACAAATAGGAATTATAAATTAGTTATTAAAACTATTATGTTGAAAAATGTGTTTAAAACATTCTCTCGCCATTTAAAAACCTGGAAATTTGAAAAATGAGTAAAAATTCACAGGAGGGATAATAATTTTGTCTTCAAATTTTGTTTTAGATGTTTAATTGCAGGTGACACAGTCGCTCAGTGGTTAGCACTGTCGCCTCACAGCAAGAAGGTCGCTGGTTCGAGTCCCGGCTGGGTCAGTTGGCATTTCTGTGTGGAGTTTGTATGTTCTTCCCATGTTGTTGTGGGTTTCCTCCGGGTGCTCCGGTTTCCCCCACAAGTCCAAACACATGTGCTATAGGTGAATTGGGTAAACAAAATTAGCCGTAGTGTATGAGTGTGGGTGTTTCCCAGTACTGGGTTGCAGTTGGAAGGGCATCCGCAGTGTAAAACATATGCCAAATAAGTTGGAGGTTCATTCCGTTGTGGCAACCCCTAATGAATAAAGGGATTAAGACGAAGGAAAATGAATGAATGTTTAAATGGAGTTAACTTGTAAAAGGTTCAGTAGCGGAACCACGCCTCACTTTGTCTCCTTAACCAATCACATACTGCCTAAAAACGTATTTAAGACCAGCCCTCTAGCACTGTTCTAGTTCTCTCGAACCCACCCTCCCTCCGTCTATTTCCTCACTTCCCTTTAACACTCCCATAACCCTCTCTTCCCTCCTAGGTTGAATCGGGGGGTCCAATCACTCTAAGAAAATATTACATAGACGGTACCCCCTATGTGGGTCTTTGGGCAACATCGTAGGACGCCCGATCAACCTACCTACCTGTTCACTGTTTATCCTCTCACTTCCCTTCCCCTTCATCCCACTGTTCCCCTACCATCCCTACAATAAAGTCTAGCTCAAAGTGTGGTGTGGTCCATGCTGGTGAATTGCATTGCATTACAACATCATAAAACACTGTTTATATTTAATAAGTAGAGATGAAATCAATTATTATTTGGATCATCTATAAATGAATGAATGAATGACTGCAATTTCCAACACGTTTGATAATACATGATTATCTGAATAGTTATCATTTCCACAATTAATCAGTAGGCTTTAATGGAACATTTCTTTTCCCAACATTGGAGCTAATTTCTCATATATATTTAACAGTTTACTGATCATACTCTATATAAATCCCATTCTATTTGCCGTTAGTTATTAACATTACTGGATTTAAATCCATAGGATATTCTGTGATCTAATTCAGTGTTTCCCAACCCTGTTCCCGACGGCACACCAACAGTGCACATTTTCAACCTCTCCCTAATCAAACACACCAGAATCAACTCATCAGAACATTAGAAGAGACTCCAAAACCTGAAACGAATGGATCAGATATGGGAGACGTCCAAAATATGTACTGTTGGTGTGCCTCAAGGAACAGGGATGGGAAACACTGGTCTAATTTAATCTCAAAATATACTCATTCAATGCCCTTTAATTTGAATATCAGGTACAGTACATACAATACAAGTCTATAATTTCTAAATCCAACACCAAAAACTATACATATTAACTTTATATAATAAACACTTCAAGTTAAAGTGAACAATTAACAAAACTAGCAACCATAATACATAAGACTTATCATAAAAATGCTCCTCTTTTTATTTATACTCATTATATCTCAAATGATATTCCCTGCCCCTGGCTTAGTTATGAATGGAGAGTGTGTTTTTATTTTTTATTATTATTATTATTTTTTAAGTACATATATTGTATTTATTTTTATTAACTTATTTTCTCCTGCTGTACCCTTTGCATATTTGTATTTATGTATTTTCTGTATTGTTGTTTGGCCTAATATGTGTTACTTTTATCTATAAGGTTATTTTTTCTATCTTATTATTATTATTAATATTATTATTTTATTTGTTTTGTGTTTTTGTTTTTTTATTATTTTCCTTACTGCAAGAATTTGTAATTGTATTACTTTATTCAGAGAGAAACAAAATGTGAGAAAAATGTGTTCTGCCGCTACATGGGAGCAGTTGATGTCCTATGTATCTGATACTGTGGCTCTCTGACTAATATATTTCAATAAAAAACAGAGTTAAATTAAAATGATATTGACTATAGAAATGCACTATGGGTTTGAACATAATAATTCATCAACTTAAACGAACTGAATTCAGATTCAAACTGGAAATAATAATGAAGTGTTGGATTCAAGTGTTAATTCTGTAGGCCTGCACATACACACGCTGCTGCACATCACAGCCTGTTCATCCAGGAATCTTAGTCTAATCTTCATTTCCGGGATTAAAGGGTAACTCTACTGAAATACCAGCAGCTTTAACCACGATTACAACTACTACCAGAAGACAGTCACTCAAACTAGCCAATAACAGTGTGTGTGTGTGTGTGCGTGACAGATGGGCCCGTGCGATGAAGAGCAGAATCAATCCTTCAGCGTGCAGATGGACACTGTCCAAACACACACACACACTACTGAGTGAAGACCAGCTCTACCTGCTCTGAGAATAGCACACACACACACACACTCACAGTAAAGCCAGGTAAAACAGTCGGATAATAAATGAATAATCTCTACGTTTACAGTGCAGGACTGGTTAAAAGAAGCAACATTTGAGAGCTTTTATGATGATACAGTTATTATAATCATTATATTTTGATAACACAATAATAAAACATTTTTATCTTATGGGCTTTTTTAGCTTTCTTTTGATGCACTAAAGTGTTCTTGAAGTTTTTTATGATTTCAGTTGAACTGTTGAAGTCACAAGGGCTGTTTTGACAATTCACAATTTTGCAATTTATTTGTTTTTGGTTGCTTTCTGGACTTTGAATGTCTGTGATCCTTGCTGTCTATAGAGCGTATATACAGAGAGCTGTCTGATTTCATCTAAAATATATTAATTTGTGTTTCAAACAAGAAAGAAGGTCTCTGGTTTTGTAACGACATGAGGGTGAGTAATTAATAACAGACTTTTAATTTTTTGGGGGGGTGAACTAACCCTTTAAAGCAATAACCCTAAACTCAAATGTGCACTTTCGCAACCCACACAGAGAGAAAAAATATTTAAAAAGTCAGCATAAAATGGTAATTAAGATAAACACAAAATAATATTTTTCTCATCATTATATATATCCAGTCGAAACGGTTTCTGAAAGTAGAATAAATGTAGGGCGGTGCATGATTTAATCTTTTGGAAACGTTGGGCGTTGCTAAAAAATGAAGGACAATTTGAATGCCAGTTTGTACTGTTGCAGGATTACTGTCCACCTGAATCACCGTAGCCAAACGCATGCAGAATATTCTCAGATGCACAATGATGACGAGAATGAGTAAATAAATTTTACTGACAGAATATCATATTCTTTCAAACCATTGACTCCTAATGATAGCTCCTCCATAAAAGACTGATAGCTCCATCCTAATGACTGAAAACCCCGCCCTAATGGACTGATTGTTCCTCCCTAAAGGACTGATAACCCCGCCCCAAAAGAACTGACAAACTCTCCCTTAAGAACTGATGACTCCTCCCTAATGGCCTGATTGCTCTTACCTAAATTACTGAAAACTCCGCCCAAATGGACTGATAGCTACTTCCTAAAGGACTTATAACCCCGCCCTAAAGAACTGACAAACCTGCACTTAAGGACTAATAGCTACTCCCTATTGGACTGATAGACCCTCCCTAATAGACTGATAGCTCCTCCCTAAATTACTGAAAACCACGCCCCAATGGACTAATAGCTACTTTCTAAAGGACTGATAACCCTGCCCTAAAGAACTGACAACCCTACACTTAAGAACTGATATCTCCTCCCTAAAGGACTGATAGCTCCTCCCTAAATTACTGAAAACCATGCCCCAATGGACTGATAGCTACTTCCTAAAGGAGTTAAAACCCCGCCCTAAAAAACTGACAAACCCGCCCTTAAGAACTGATATCTCCTCCCTAAATTACTGAAAACCCCACCCCAAAGAACTAATAGCTCCTCACTAAAGGACTGATA
>CAIGQQ010030348.1:3619243-3633782 GCA_903798035.1 Danio albolineatus | reverse complement strand
AAACCCCACCCCAAAGAACTAATAGCTCCTCACTAAAGGACTGATAAACCCGCTCTAAAGAACTAATAGCTCCTCCCTAAATTACTGAAAACCCCACCCCAAAGGACTAATAGCTCCTCACTAAAAGACTGATAACCCCAACCTAAAGGATTGATAAACCTGCCCTAAAAGACTAATAGCTCCTCCCTAAAGGACTGATAATCCCGCCCTAAAGGATTAATAAACCCCCCTAAAGGACTAATAGCTCCTCCTTAAAGGACTGATAACCCCGCCCTAATGGATTGATAAACCCGCCCTAAAGGACTAATAGCTCCTCCCTAAAGGACTGATAACCCCGCCCTAAAGGATTGATAAACCTGCCCTAAAGGACTAATAGCTCCTCCCTAAAGGACTGATAACCCCGCCCTAAAAGATTGATAAACCCGCCCTAAAAGACTAATAGCTCCTCCCTAAAGGACTGATAACCCCACCCTAAAAGATTGATAAACCCGCCCTAAAAGACTAATAGCTCCTACCTAAAGGACTGAGAACCCCGCCCTAATGAATTGATAAGCACGTTATAAAGGACTAATAGCTCCTCCCTAAATGACTGATAGCTCCTCCCTAAAGGCGTTCATGTGACTGGAAGTGAAGAATAGATAAGAAGGGAAGGTTATGGTGTTTCACTGAAGATTCTGAGGGCAAATTACTTTACAATTAAAATTTTTATTACCGAAGTTCACTTTTAAACAAGCACTACTTTATCCATATTAAAATAAGCAAAGTACATTTGGATTTCATGCCCACTTCAAGTACTAACCTACTGTATACAGGCAGCTGACCTCATGACAAGCCTATGTTCTGCTATACAACCTGCTTCACTCAACATGTTTATTCATATAGTACACGCATCTTAAGAGACTGAGAGTACGCAGACTGAGCTGAGCCGTGATGCCAAGTCAGGAGAGATGTGTCAGATGAAAGACCGCAACATTTCTAATTAGCTTCAGCTCTTCACAGTCGCATCACAAATAATGCATGTTCATCACGGCGGTTAGTCACAACACTCATCAAATGACTTATTCCGCAAGTAAATATTGTCGTGTAGATCAGATCCAATGACAGACAATTGATAGTATTTAATGTATAAACCAGGAAGAACATCTTAGATAAAACACAAGCGTCTGTATATGGAGGAACATTTCTAATATGGTCAATACCAGGAAATAAAGCAGTGTTTTGGTTTGCGCTCTACATTTGTGGATTCAGTAATGCATCCACAACAGAATGGGTCATGCACTGTAAATGCACTTTTAAGTGTATCTCTGAGCTATAAAAACAGCAGCATACTTTAAACCAGCAAAATATAACCCTGCTGTTCTGCAGTTGCATAAAAAAGTGCAAAGGCATTAAAAATTTTAGCTTTACATTGTTATGCATTTGAGAAAACAACAGGATGTACAATGTATGGTGAAAGAGGAGGGGCTACACACTAAAATATCCGGGGTTATTTTTTCTACCCCAATGTTGGGTTGAGGCATTTGGGTAATTTTTGGGGGTTATTTTCAGGGTCCTGGCTAGTTTTTGGGTTTTGCTATGTAACCTAACTTGGGTTATTTTCTGGGTAATAATTTCTAAAACTTGAATCAATGCAACCCTAGTACCACACAGGCACATCAACCCAGCTCCTTGGGTCAAATCAACTCCCAGCAGGGGCTGACTGCGACGCCACATAAATATATTATTATTATAAATGTTTACGAGCAACCCATAAATATGAAACGACTCGTTTTAAATGCAGTGCACAATTTGTATTTAGTTTTGTATGACCTCTGAGGTAAAGTATATTTACAAAGTGTGATGTGCTGAACAAATGTATAAAGGAACAAAAAATGAATAAAGCTGATACAATATTCACCTGTGTGTTTTTCATATGATTAATGATTTTAAAAGAAAGCTAAAAATTTAATTTGAAAATATAACCTATTAATTAAGTCAAACGAACCTATTATTTAAGTAAAAATAACCAATTATTGGGTAGAAAAAATAACACATTTTTGGGGTTAAACATAATAACCCAATTACTTGGGTTAATTTAACCCCTGATGTGTTCTGTCCTATATTTACCCAGCAATAGGGTTAAAAACTACCCAATTTGGGTAGTTTTTAACACTGTTTTTTAGAGTGTAAATACAGAGGTCTTGGTGATGTCATCTAAAACAAGACATTTATAAAACTCGTGTTTCTAAGGAATAACACATTGTTTTTTGCATAATAAAAGCCTGTTTGCACCAACAAAAATTAAATAGGTTAAAGAAATACATGATTTGAGATTTTAAAATGTGATGTAAGAATCCACATCATAATTATAACATAAGCAAATATTAATTATACTGACGTTTCTCCTGGCGATAAATGATAAAAGCATTGACAACTAAATCATTTAATTTTAACACACTTAAAATTTTAAGTTGCAGATGCAACATTTAATTTTAGCATCATAGTTTGTAGGTTTGGAGGATAATATTGTTATTTAATATTGCGATAATCATGTAACTTGTTATTTAATATTGTACATATACTCTATATACACTCCACATCCAAATAGGACCTGAAATAAGATTTCAAGATGTAAACACAACACAATTTTGATTAGGGATGGGCGATACCAATATTTTTGTTTCCAATCCGATATTAAGTATTTCAATACAAGTATCATCAATATCGATACTTAAATTGATACTTATCAATACTTAAATGAAATATTTTGTAGGGATTTAAAAAAAAAATGTTTATCACCTTTATTATTATTATTATTAAATAAAACACGATTCCTTTTTACATTTATTAAAATTACAAAACTAATTGGTAATTGGTTATATATGGTGCTAAACAGCACCATATATAATGAAAAACAATAGACTGCATACTATATTCATTTGTGCTTTCTGATTTTAATCAGTTTCCAGGTTTTTGTGAAGGAACAACATGAATTTTTTCCCTTTAGCTGATTGCTTTTACGATAACTCCAGATTTTACTTCGTTTACATTCAGTCATGATGTTGACAGCTCTGCTCTCGAGTTTTACAACCTGCACTGGGTGTGTGTGTGGTGTCTGTACTACTGTGTCGTGAGAAAACGCTGACCTATAAGCAGAGATACAGCGGAAGAATATTATAGTTCCCAATCGGGTTCTTATTTAAGTAAATATTTATATAATATGCGGTGTATAATTATTTAGATATTTCAAAATCTCTGATCATTCAGTAAGAAAAAAACCCCCAGAAAAGATCGATACTTTTACTTAAGGATCGATCCTTTCGATACATTCCCAGTATCGAAAATATCGATACTTCAGGATCAATCCGCCCATCCCTAATTTTAATTCTGTGTTTATTTTAAGTGAGCATCCGACAGCTTTACACTACATTTATCTCCTACATTAGTAAAATCCCTGAAATATATCAATAATAAATCATCTTTAGCTCCTTCTTCTCTACACTTCATCTCAGGTTCAGTGGTAAACTAAAACCTGGAAGCGCAGCAAAAAATCCTCTTCTTTTAATCACAAAAAGACACGCTGCTGTTTTTCAGGCTCTCACTGCTGTGTTCATTAAGAAACCTGCTCAATCTCAAATGAAATACACGGACAAAATGTCCTGGCGGAGCATTTGCTGACCTCTATTAATAAAAAAAGCACTTTCTTCAGACGCCACTGTGAGTATTTTAAACACACATAGCAGCTGCTGTATTAGTTTGTTTGCATTATTAAATAGATTATACAGCGATAACAAGAGCAAACAGGCCTGAAGAATCGTCTGAGAATCAACAGCATGATTCCTCGTGTTGGAAAGAAAAACAGATGCATTTAATTTGATGATCTCCCTCGCTACTTATAATTTGCACGTACACGTCTGCTCATCTCAGCATTGCACTATTCCTGACATATAATTTGATTATTGAAATGATGCATTTTAAGGGGATTATCAATTAAAAAATTCATCGGATGTGATGGTAAAGGAAAGTCTGATATTTTCCTTGATGTACAATAGAGGTGCATACTGCTTATTATCACTTATAGCAACATAGAGACTGTTTTAATTATCTAAATATATATGAAAATCTCACAGTTGCATCATCAAAAATGGCACCATTATTATAATTATTAAGTGCACTACAGACAGGCTGCTCCTCTTAATCCAATCAAACTTGAGCGATGATCAATACCTGTGAGGAAACAATCAGTTTAACCTTTGAAATAAAACTATTTTCACCTGCTAAATAATCCCCTGCCATGCAAAAAGGTGTAATCTCTAAATCTACCCAAACCAGGGAACGAATTTGATCCCATAGCAGGTTAAATCAGCTGGTTTCATCCACATTCTGCACCATTTAATAACATGTAAATGAAAATATTCAATATATCGCGAGCAAAATATGATTATTTGAAATATAGCACCTATTTTAATAAAATTATTTAGCATTTATTCGACAAGAATTTACATGGATTATGAGAATAAAGATGTAATTGTGAAAAAATTACATTTTAAACACTAAGAAATGTGTTATAAATATGCTACGAATGTTTTTATTACAACATTTCATACAATAAGAGAGGAATGACGGAACCAGCACTGACAGGATTGGATTATAATTGTGCAGACATCTTTTCTAAGGACATATATTAAGTTAAAGGTCCATAAATGTATTGTTAATCACACATAACATACATAAATGTACGCGAAATAAATAAATATATAAATATCACCAATGACATTCAATCAGATCACGAATATCCTGGCAATCACTGTGATATAAGGATAGAATATATAATGATAAACATAATTACGCGCACATTCATTTATGCATTTTGAATCATTTGTTAAAAACAAAATATATATATTTATAAAAGATTACCGCTGAAGACCATCGCTGCTGATGCGCCCATCACTGCGAAGAACGGCGAATATTCAGGGCTTCCCGACGACATTATTCCTCTAATTTCACCTCAAAACCCAGTAACACCGAACTAACAGTGCTGAACACGAGCGAAGGAGGATAAACTAACGGGTATTTGTTTCTGAGGGTAAAGGTTTTTGCTATCGAGCAATGGTTTTAATAAACCCCGGCGAAATGATGGAAACTGCTCGTAACGGACCCTGTAGGATGAATCTGCGGTACAAAATGGCCGAAAACGTCACCTGACACACCGTGAAGAAAATCCCATCCGACTCCTGAAAGGGGGAGGAGATCGAGAAAAAACAGAGATGCGCTGGTATACTGCTTCTAATAGCGTCGAAGAACGAACATGACATGAATAAACGCTGTAAAATAATTATGATGAAACATTTACGTGCAATGCTAACGGTAATTCAGAGGTTATTGATTTGGGGGCTCCCCCATTTGTAGTGAGATTAGTGCGCTCCGCTGCGGGCTTTCCCTTTAATACTAAAGATGTTTAAAATAAAACATCGTGCGTTTGTCATCCGTGTGTGAACACATTAGTTTCATATTACTTTTATTTTAACCATTATATACGGTGAAAACCACTGCAGCACGTTTTATCCACACCAGCTACACACATAACACTGGGTTCTCCTCAAATATAATGCATAATAATGACAATAATCCTCGTGTTAAGTATATTTCAAAGAGATCAGAGGGTTTTATGCATGATATAACTTATAATACATTATTTCGCTGATATATTGTGCACAAAATATATCAGCATGTGCTATTTATGTATAATATTATTATGGAATTGTATGTATAATACACTAACTTCATCTTTTTCCTCAGTATGTGCTTTTTAACATGATCAATACTGTGTTTAAGGGCGTATAGGATTACTATTCACCCTGCAGACGATTATATATTATTAAGAAAACTCATTTGGTCTTTTAAAGGTTTCCATCGTCTCTAATATAGCCCTCAGATTATCTACATCACGTTATAATGTCGCTTCTTTATCATATAAGTGATATTGTGTCACCCACGCAGTAAAGTGTGATGCAGCGGATGAGGATTCCCGAGATGAAGGTCATTCTGGCCAGTGACGTCAAGCACAAGCCACGCCCCCTGTCCATATCAGCAAGAATATTCAGAAAACTTATGAATAAACATGAGCTGAAATGGGGTGGGGTATTTATTAGATGGGTTCATTAATGCGCGTTATATAGTCAATATTGCATTAATTAATTAAAATAATAATAATGTATTTTTAATGCAAATAATCGCGTGTGTAATTATGCCATATTTATGTCAGCATGGTGGACACGGTTGTTCAGGACACTGAGGGAAGATCAATTAGTCTGGTCGCATTTAGCCAAAGGGAAAATCTGCATTATAAAGGTCAAATGACAGGCACGCATGTGATTGAGAATTTCAAAGTGATTTTAGAGTACTGTGATAAGGCTGCTTGTTTACTTTTGACCTTATTTTCTAGCACTTTTGTCTTTCATTAGAAATATTGTACTGTATTATATTAAACTACAGTAATACAACAATAGTTTTGATACAACAATAACATTAAAGAGATTTATCAACAGGGATTTTTTCCTCAGTTGAGCACACTGCAAAAATGCTTTAATTTTTAGTTTTGTGATTTAGTTTTGTGATTTTAGTTCAAATAACTTAAAATTTTCTAGACGAGCATATAATATTGCCTTGTTTTAATAAATAATACGACAAAATTGTGACAATATTGCGGTAAAGCTGCTTTTTAATGATTAATCTGATAGTCTCGATCAGTTTTACCTTATTTTTTAGCACTTTTGTGTTTCATAAAGAAATATTGTACTGTGTTATATTAAACTATACAACCAGAGTTCTGATAACACTGAAGACAGTTATTAACAGGGATTTATTTTCTCAGTTGAGTACACTGCAAAAATGCTTTAATTTTTGGTCTTATTTTTAGTCCAAATAACTAAAAATCCTTAAATCAAGAAGCATTTTCTAGACAAGCATAAAATATTGCCTTGTTTTATGAAATAATACGACATAATTAAGTGACAATAATGTGGTGAAGCTGCATTTAATGATTAAACTGATAGTCTCGTTCAGTTTTAAACCTTATTTTCTTAGCACTTTTGTGTTTCATAAAGAAATATTTTATATTAAGCTACAGTAATACAACCATAGTTCTGATAACATTGAAGACAGTTATTAACAGGGATTTTTTTTCTCATTCGAGCACACTGCAAAAATACTTTTATTTTTTGGTCTTGTGATGATTTTTGGTCTTGATTTTAGTTCAAATATCTTAAAATCCTTAAATAAAGAAGCATTTTCTAGACAAGCATTTAATATTGTCTTGTTTTAAGAAATAATAGGACAAAATTAAGTGACAATATTGCGGTAAAACTACTTTTAATGATTAATCTGATAGTCTTGTTTACTTTTTAACTTGTTTTTTTTTTAGCAAATTTGTGTTTTTATAAAGAAATATTGTACTGCATTAAACTACCAGAGTTCTGATAATATTGAAGACAGTTATTAACAGGGATTTATTTTCTCAGTTGAGTACACTGCAAAAATACTTACATTTTTGGTCTTATTTTTAGTCCAAATATCTAAAAATCCTTAAATCAAGAAGCATTTTCTAGACAAGCATAAAATATTGCCTTGTTTCAAGAAATAATATGACAAAATTAAGTGAAAATATTGCAGTAAAACTGCTTTTATGATTAATCTGATAGTCTCGTTTACTTTTTACCTTGTTTTTTTGTTTTAGCAAATTTGTGTTTCATAAAGAAATATTGTACTGTATTATACTAAACTACGGTAATACAACTATAGTTTTGATACAACAATAATATTGAAGAGATTTATTAACGGATATTTTCTCAGTTGAGCACACTGCAAAAATGCTTTAATTTTTTGGTCTTGTGATGATTTTTGGTCTTGATTTTAGTTCAAATATCTTAAAATCCTTAAATCAAGCATTTTCTAGACAAGCATTTAATATTGTCCTGTTTTAAAAAATAATATGACAAAATTAAGTGAAAATATTGCAGTAAAACTGCTTTTAATTAATCTGATGGTCTCGTTTACTTTTAGCCTTCGCTTCTAGCACTTTTGTCTTTCATTAGAAATATTGTACAGTATTAGATTAAGCTACAGTAATACAACCATAGTTTTGATACAACAACAATATTGAAGAGATTTATCAACAGGGATTTGTTTTTCTCAGTTGAGCACACTGCAAAAATGCTTTAATTTTTTAGTCTTGTGATGATTTTTGGTCTTATTTTTAGTCCAAATATCTTAAAATCCTTAAATTAAGAAGAATTTTCTAGACAAGTAATATTGCCTTGTTTTAAGTAATAATATGACAAAATTAAGTGACAATATTGCAGTAAAACTGCTTTCAATGATTAATCTGAAAGTCTAGTTTACTTTTTACCTTGTTTTTTTTAGAAAATTTGTGTTTCATAAAGAAATATTGTACTGTGTTATATTAAACTACAGTAATACAACTATAATATTGAAGAGATTTATTAACAGGGATCTTTTTCTCAATTGAACACACCGCAAAAATGCTTTTATTTTTTTGTCTTGTGATGATTTTTGGTCTTGAATTTAGTTCAAATATCTTAAAATCCTTAAATCAAGAAGCATTTTCTAGACAAGCATTTAATATTGTCCTGTTTTAAGAAATAATATGACAAAATTAAGTGACAATAATGTGGTAAACTGCTTATAATGATTAATCTGATAGTCCTGTTTATGTTTTACCTTATTCTCTAGAACTTTTGTGTTTCATTAGATATATTGTACTGTGTTATATTAACCCTGTAAAACCTGAATTATCAAAAAATAAGCAGAAAATTCTAATTTTTTGGAATTGAGATGTTTATTAAACCTTTTAACAAAATCCCAAAAAACGTTCTGCCAAATATCTTTTTTTGTATCCTTTTTTTTTTGTATCATATTTCATACATCAGGCGTTTTTGTCACTTTTTGCTCATAACAGTGTTAATTTTAAATACAAAAACAAACTTTGCCCTTAACTTTTTGAAAACAGACCATTTCAGGCAAATTTTTTCTGTTGTTTTTTTTCTCAATTTTGCATTTTTCAGTCTTTTATTTGTCGTTGTGGTAACCATGAAAGAAATTTCTGGCCATGTTCAGGCAAAGATGCACCTTACACTTCTCACAATACACATGTGAGAAGTGATTGCTAGTGCAGTGCTTGCATCTCTGTCGGGTTTCCCAGATTGGGAAATGATTAGTGCCATCCCTTCTCACATCAAGAGACATCACATCACAAACTACAGGGAGCTTTGTCTCCATCTCCCAATAGGCTCTAACACAGGACATTGGTACTAAACCCATATGCATGTAATGCCTAGAACTTTTTAAATCTTGTTGGCATTTGTTATTACTGACTTGCCCTCTTTTTGTACACTGTACATGTTTGTTTGTTCTGCAACTTCCTGAAGCATGTCATCTGTGACAAACTGTTTGAAATACATGTACGGGGTCCAGTCTCTCCTGTTTTCTGGCCCTTCCCCACCAGATGCAATGAAATTGACAGATGGAGCTTGATAATGCATTTTTTTTCCATCTGTATTCTTTTCATTTTGCATTGGCCTTTACTGACTGCTCCCTGATTGCATCCTCTGTTTGTGTTGTTGGGATCTCAACTTCTGTGCTAGTATGGACTACACTTTCTTCAGAATCACTGCTGTCTGAACTTCTACTATCATGCATGGCCTGTGGAGTCCCTTCCTCATCCTCATCTTCCCCTAACTCCTCTATGTCACTTGAATTACCATCCATAATTATATAGATGACATTTTCAAGAAACTTTCTTATTCTCTCTTCTTCCTCTATTCTTTTTGACATCTACAAATACACATAACAAATTAATCCATATAGCATAATAATTATAAATTATTGTAAAAAATATCCAAAATGTATTTTAAAATGGCATGTCAGTAATTAATTAGGTTAATTAAATCATCAAACTAGTGTGTGTTTGCATTGTAGTAGGCATAATGTACATACAATGTGCCTTGACTGTGCGGAGATGAAGCACCTTAAAAACCTACTGTATCAAATTTGATACACACATTTTAACACGATTTAATTATAAAAAGAAAAATGAATTATTAAGTAATTATGCTTTGTTTCAATTCAGCAAATATTTATTTAATACAATTAGTAAGAATATGAATTTTATTCTTACCTTAACAACTTAAAATTAGCAAAGATTTTCAAGCCAAATCTGAGTAAGTGATTTAATGACAGCGGCCATTTTTAAAACGTTAAAAAAAAGCACTTCCACTGTCTGTAGCACAATTAAAATCCACCAGAGGGCAAAAAACAGGTATCAAATTATATACAACAGGTTTTAAGAGACAATATTGATCACATTAATATGATACAGGTCTTTGAAACTTGTGTATCAAATATGATACGTGCGGTTTTATAGGGTTAAGCTACAGTAATAAAACCATAGTTCTGATAACATTGAAGACAGTAATCAACAGGGATTTTTTTTTCTCAGTCGAGTACACTGCAAAAAATGCTTTTCTTACTTTGATTTTTTGGTCTTATTTTTAGTCCAAATATCTAAAAATGCTTAAATCAAGAAGCATTGTCTAGACAAGCATTTAATATTGTCTTGTTTTAAGAAATAATAGGACAAAATTAAGTGACAATATTGCTGTAAAGCTGCTTTTGATGATTAATCTGATAGTCTCGTTCACTTTTTACCTTGTTTTTTTTTAGCACTTTTGTGTTTCATACACTCAAAATTATATATTTTTTGCTTGTTCAAACTACTTATTTAAAATGAGTTGAAACAACACATTTCTTGAGATTTCATTAGCACAACTTGATTTTTTTATGTTCAATCCACATAAATTTGATAAGTTAACGTAATTGATTTGTGTTGGGGCAACATGAATGAATTGTGTGGAACCCACACATTTTTTACAGTGTAAAGAAATATTGTACTGTATTATATTAAGCTACAGTAATACATAGTTTTGATACAACAATTATATGAAGAGATTTATTAACAGGGATTTTTTTTCTCAATTGAGCACACTGCGAAAAATGCTTTTATTTTTTAGTCTTGTGATGATTATTTGTCTTTTTTAGTCCAAATATCTAAAAGTCCTTAAATCAAGAAGCATTTTCTGGTCAAGCATAAAATATTGCCTTGTTTTAATAAATAATTCTTTAAAATTAAGTGATTTATTTCTTAAAACAGGCAAAATAATCTTGTTTTTCAATTTGATATACACAGCACAAAATTCCAGTGTTAAATATACAGTGTGATGTTTTTTTTGGTGTTGTTCAGTGTACGTTTTAATCCACGAGTGTTAAAGAGCATATATTTAAGGTTTTTTTTTTCAGTGTTAAACTTTTAACCCAATATGCAGTGTATTTCCCACTAGTGATGGGAAGTCCAGTTATTTTACTCGAATCGGTTCTTTCCGACAAACGGTGATCAAACCAGTGTGTTTTACTTAAACTCGAAACATGTCTTGTTGCTTTTTAAAATGCAAAGAGTTTGAAGTTATTATTTAATAGATTAAAAATAACTATAAAAAAGGTAATTTATTAACACTTTGAAGGGTAACACACACTGCAGTTGGATGTAAGAATAAACTCTGTGTGTGTTGTACAAATTTCACACTTTAGAAGGTGTTATTTTAACTCCAGAATGGAGGGAGTCATATGTACACCCGAGGAGTGTTAAGTTAAACTCAAATTGAGTTAAATGTACACTGATTTTTTTGCTGTGTATGATTATTTACAGTAGCTTGTTTTAGTTAAAAACATGCTTAATTTCAACATATGTCTTAAAACAAGAAAATATTTCATGCTTGTCTCTAAAATGCTGCTCGATTTAATAATGTTTAGATATTTGGACTAGAAACAGGACAAAAAAAATCTAAGAAAAGCATTTTTTGCAGTGTATTTTCTGCATATGAATCAATTTATGCATATATTGTACAAGTATTTATTCATGCATATTATCTCCAACAGAGTTCCAAGCCTTTTTAACAAATTAAGAGCAACAACGGACAATAACAAAGCTCATAAAGACAGCAGAATTGAACAAATACATTGCAATGACAGCTTGCACAGTTTTATTCTTCACTTGAAGAGCAAATGGAAAGGAGAAACAAGATCCCTACAGGTTTGACACTATAATTTAGGGTTATTACCCACATTTCTTTGCATATTTAAGACTTTATACACACATACACACACACAATGAGTTGCATGACACACAAACACACCACTTGACATGGAAAAACATCACAACGCACACGTACATCAAACAAACACTCAATTACAACCAGTTGTTCATCAAAGCTCTACTTCAAAGATATGAAACATCCTTAGTGGAATGCATAGAAACTCAAAACAAATCATATTATTACTGATATTACTTCATAGATCACTTCCTAACGTTACGCAAATTAAAACGAGTGCAAAGGAAAAAGGATAAATCATAAAACGTAATACTTCCCACTTAAAATAGTGCTGATTATGTCTTCATGTAACAAGAGCATTTAAACGATTAACAGAAACACTGGATCATTGCAATTCAACCTGTGCATACTTAATATTGATGCTTAAATTAATAAAACATATATCTGCATGGTTCTTCAGGATTTGGACGGCATGATATGATCAATTACATTCAATGAGATGAATTTAAAGGGATGGTTCACACAAAAATGTAAACGAGCAGTCAAAGACGTGCTGTTTTTCTTCAGTACACTTTAAACTGATACTGTAGTTCATCCAAAGACTGCATTAACAGTTTATTTAGTCTCTCCATCAGGCTATTGAAGATGTAGGTGACTTTTTTTTCCTCAGCAAAACATTAAAGAGGATTTTTAGCTGTGATTCTTATAATGCGAGTCAATGGTGACCCGTTTATAAGATAAAAAATTAAGGCATTCAAACAAGTCCAAATCAATCCATGTGATACACCGAGATAAAAGCATGAAATTAAAGCAAATGAGGTTTGATTTCTTGCACAGATTGATCAGTTTTGCTTTGTATCATCAGAAGCCACATGGTTTAATTTGGACTTAATTGTATGTGTTAATTTTTATCTTAATAACAGGTCACCATTGACTTGCATTACTGTATATGAGTCACAAAAATTGCATTATATGATTCAGTTTCTTGCACAGATTGATCAATCCTGATGCATGAGATCTCGGTGTACCACCAGAAGCTAAAGGGTTTGATTTGGAATTAATTGTATGTGTTAATTTTTATTTTAATAACAGGTCACCATTGACTTGCATTATATGAGACACAAAATTTGCATTATATGATTTTATTTCTTGCACAGATTGATCAGTTTTGCTTGTAAAGATCTCGGTGTATCATCAAAGCCAAAGGGTTTAATTTGGACCAAATTGTATGAGCTTATTTTGTATCTAAATAACGGGTCACCATTGACTTGCATTATGTGAGTCACAAAAATTGCATCATATGATTCAATTTCTTGCACAGATTGATCAATCCTGCTGCATAAGATTTCGGTGTACCATCAGAAGCTTAAGTGTTTGATTTGGACTTAATTGTATGTCTTTATTTTGTATCTTAATAACAGGTCACCATTGACTTGCATTATATGAGTCACAAAATTTGCATTAAAAGATTCAATTTCTTGCACAGATTGATCAATTTTGCTTCGTAAGATCTCTGTGTTTCATCAAGAGGCAAAGGGTTTGAGTTGGACTTAATTGTATGTGTTAAATTTTATCTTAAAAACAGGTCACCATTGACTTACATTACTGTATATGAGTCACAAGAATTGTATTATATAATTTAATTCCTTGCACAGATTGATCAGTTTTGCTTCTAAAGAACTCGGTGTATCATCAGAAGCCACAGGGTTTAATTTGGGCCTAATTGTATGAGCTTATTTTGTATCTAAATAACAGGTCACCATTGACTTGCATTATATGAGTCACAAAAAAATGTAAAATCTTCTTTAATGTTCTGCTGAAGAAGACAGGATGTCGCTTACATGTTCAATGGCTCGAGGTCGAGTAAATTAACTGTGCATTTGCAGTTTTGGATGAACTATCCCTTTAAAAAATTTTTTTTTTTAGATGAATGATATAATCAAAGATGATACATTGAGATCTTTTAAAGTGAAAAGGTAATGATTGTTTAGCTTTAAAAGAGCTCAGTGTGGAGCTAAGATTAATTTAGTTTTGCCTGTTTGTGTCAAGAGACAATGTTAACACTGCAAAAATGAGTTTCTTAAGAGTTTGTGTCTTGATTCTTGTTCAAATCCAAGAAGCATTTTCTAGACAAGTAAAAAAAAGTTGTGTTTTCAGGAAAATCTAAATTAAGTGAGATTTTCATTAAAACAAGACAAATAGACTGTAATAATCATAATCAAATAACTCACTTAATTTTGACTTCTTAATTTTAAAAACAAAACAATACTTTTTACTTCAAAATTATAAGTCCAAAGCACTCAAAAAATGTGAAATAATTATTTTAAAAGCCTTTATTAACATGGCTATTGCATTAAACTGCACCAAAAGTGCAATTT
>CAIGQQ010030348.1:3606036-3619233 GCA_903798035.1 Danio albolineatus | reverse complement strand
GAGCAAAAAGCTGCAAGACACCAGCCCTCCAGGACCGAGTTTGGACACCCCTGTCTTAATGTATCCCTTACCCAAAGAGCACCGACACATTAATTACCCCTGAAGCACTCTTTGTTGGATTTTTTTTATTTTAATACTTCTTACTCGACTAGAAAATGCTTCTAGATTTAAGAATTTTTAGATATTTGGACAAGAAACAAGACATCTAAGTATGAAAATCATTTCTGCAGTGTCCTTACATTATATTAATCACCAAAAAAAATCAATCTTCTTTCTTCTTCTGAAGAAAAAGTCACTTTCACATTGGATGACATGATTAAATTAACAGAAAATGTGTAATTCTCTTAGTAAACTCTCCCTTTAAAGCTCAACCACAGCTCTCAAATCAAACATGCACATTCAAACACTTCTGTTTCAAGTCTGAAGTCATGAATATGCAAATGAGATGTGTATGTTCTCAATCCGTTTGTAACAAAACAGCAAACTTAAAGCTACAAAAGACATGAAATATAGTGCATAAGCTTATTTGTTTCACTAACATTACTTTTAATTAAACCTGTGTGTTTTGTTTGAGCGCTTTAAGCAGCTTGATAGACTGATCATTCATTTTTAGGATATTAAAGTCATGCAGTTTTGGAGGAGATGGAGTAAATAATGAGAGAAATGTTCATGTCTAATTTAAAGAACACTGGAATGCCATTTAAGCACATTGAATGCCCCAGAAATACAGCTTTTGTTTAGTTTTTGACTTGAGGTCTATGTTTTCATGATCCTACTTAGACAAGTAAGAGGATAAATCAAATGTTTCCCAATTGGCACAAAGCTGCATGCAGGAATGAAGGAAATTTGGAGGAAAAAGAAAAAACTCTGATCACTTTTGATACAAATACAAGACATCCATATGGAAACATGTATATTAAAGGGACAGCGCACCAAAAAATGAAAATTCTGTCTTCATTTACTCAAATTTACTCAAACATCATCACTTATTCAAAACAGATTTGAGTTTCTTTCTTCTTTTAAAACAAAAAAGAAGATATTTAGAAAAATGCTGGCATCCATTGACTTCCACAGTACTTTTCTTTACCTACTATGGAAGTTCCAGCATTCTTCAAAACATCTTCTTTTGTGTTCAACGGAAGAAAGAAACCCAAAGATCTCACATCAGGCAGAATAAACAACTTTTTGAGCGATCTATCCCTTTGGATAACACCAACATGGGTTTTTGATTTGATATGGACTAAACCTTGATATAACTTGTACTGATAAATATACACTATAAACAGTAATCTTGACTGGAGGCCGGATCTTTTAGTGTATCGTATCTCCATTAACACCTACATGAATGGACGTTTATATCACAGCGCTGCAGATCTTACAGCCTCAGCATCCAGCAGCCTTTCTTAGGAAGCCATGGCGTCTTTAAAGCCCCAGACCTCCAGCAGGGCGATCTGGAAACTCTCGGCACACAGCGGCGGGTTGTCAAACGTCAGACAGCGCTCGGTTCGGCCGTGGTTCAGCTCAGAGTCGATGTACAGGGCGTTTCCGTCACCTCCACCTTCAAAAACAACAAAACACATTCAATGTGTACTGTACTGTATGCTCTGGGACTTTAAATTACATATTTGCCATGAGTTTGAGTTCAGTTGAGAAGGGGGATCGGTAAAATGAGGTGCCGGATTACATTTAAGAGGCGCTGGATCCGGATGCGGAGTGTTCCAGCACAAATTAAGCCCTAGTAATAACTCTCTCCAAACCCTTTTCCAGATCTTCCTGAATAAAATGCCTACTTTACTACAGCCAATCAGCTTGCAGCAGAAAAACACAAGCCACACCCACTGTTTCTCATTTACAGTGTTTCTGCAGGTTTCATAAAGTCAAATTTAAGACTTTTTAAGACCCTTTTAAGACCATTAAGAATAAAATTTGAGACTTTTACAGGGTTAAAGTGTCCCGGTTTTATCGTGAGGAATCGTTTAACTGTTTTTATTTATTTTTTCCCTGATTAGGGATCTTAAATTGGGGAATTTGCTGTAAAAATGTCTAACAGCTGTTGTGAATTGTATCTCTTTGCAATATAAAACTTAAATATAAAAAATTGATGGTCATTGGATGGATGTTGGCCCAAATTGAGTAGTTTTACCAAGACAAAGCAAAATTAAGACTTCTTTACTATGATTTAAGACCTACAACCAGGGCTTAATTTGTGCCGGAACACACCGGATGCGGATCCGGCACCTCTGAAATCTGATCCGGCACCTCATTTTACCGATCCCCCTCCTCAAACGTCCGCTGTTCACTTTCACTTTCTTCCGCGACTCCCCAACCCTCTTCACTTTCGTCCGCGACACCCCTCTGCCATACACCGCACCAACCACCATAGTCGCCACCCCCCCTGCTCTCCATTATAGGGTAACATACCAGATCCGTTACCCCGATCTGTTCCGGGACTTTAAAATTCACAAATTAAGCACTGCCTACAACACAATATTTCTGTGAATTTAAGTCCTTTTAAGGCCTAAAATGACCTTTTAAGGCCTAAGACCCAGCAGGCACTCTGATTTAATACTCTGTTTCGCTAGGAAGTGTGTCACAATACAAGAAAAAAACAAGTTCATGCAAACTTTACGGTGAATAAGTGATGCCATTTTGATTTGTCTGTATACATCTCGTTTTATGCTTGAACAACCAAATGAAGTCTGTGTGAACGAGAAGTTGAGACTTTTATTTCAGTATGTTGATGTGCTTCCAACTGAAACTGAATATTAAGTAGTGGGTGGGGCTTTCTTTTTGCACATCATTTCCTCATTGCAAACTTAACGGTAAGAGGGCTGTTGCTAGAAGGGATACAGCTGTGGCCAGAAGTTAACCAGAATTAGTTTTATTATGTATTAAATTATCCATTAATCACATTTTTGTAATGTCTACCCCATACTCCAACCCTAAACCCAACAGTCATAGTTTTAAATTATTATAAATAATAATAATAATAATAATAATAATTAGAAGAAATAAAATAAAAATAAAAACGACAAAAATAGATGAAGAAAAATACAAATAAAACAAGACGAAAAAGTAATAATAATAGTAATAAAATAGTAATAAAAATTTATAATAATAATAATAATAATAATAATTAGAAGAAATAAAAGGAAAAAACAAGAAAAATTAAATAAAAATGACAAAAATAAATAAATGAAGAAAAATAAAAACGAAAAATAAAAACAAGAAAAAAAAGAATAAATAAATGAATAAAAATAAAAATAAGAAAAACAAATAAATTAAGAAATTAAATTATATAATAATAATAATAATAATAATAATAATAATAATTGAAAGGAATAAAAGAAGAAAACAATAAAAATACAAATAAATGAAGAAAAATACAAATAAAACAAGAAGAAAAATTAAAATTAAAATTAAAAAGGCATAAGAAAAAAGGAAGAAGAAGAAAAAGCAATACTACACCTACCGATAATGATGGAGTCGACGTTTCCAGCCATGAACATGGATGTGTTTCTGGAGTTGAGGTTGAAGTGTCGAGCGGACAGGAAGGGTGAGAGATGAGACGGGTCAGTGGTGGGTTTCTCCAGAGTCTGCGGCGTCCCGTTGTCCTCCACATTGCTTTGATCCTCTGCAGACTGAGATGATTTGGCCAGCTCCGGGTGTTTGATAATGACCCACTCGTAACGCTCCATCTCTGGCTTCATCTAAAACACACACATATACACACACACACACACACACACACACACACGATTAAGACATACTGGAAAGAAATCCACAAATTAGTTCAGTAGATTATTGGTAAAGCTTTTGCCCTATCTCCAGTTATTTATCCGCAGACTTGTAAAACTGGTCTACACCTTAGACATGTACTAGAATCTGTGCTACACCTCTGTATTTACCTAGCTTATCTGATGATTTCTGGCATATCTGGAATCCTCTATGGGAGATATTGATAAATGTATAATGAAAGACTTTTTTTTTGTTAATTTTACCCTTCACAAAAACCTTGCCTTACTAGCTGATGGATGTGTAATAGATGGCTGTATTATTGTATATGATGACACGAGACACCGCTTGGTCATTGCAAATCTTTAAATAAACACGCACGCACGCACACCCATACAGTACACCAATTTAAAGGATCAGTTCAGCTCCAGAATGAACATTTCCTGACTGTTTACAGTACGATATTCAATATACACAATATCCTGATGCACGGTGGCTCAGTGGTTAGCATTGTCACTTCACAGCAGCAAGGTTGCTGGTTCGAGTGCCGGCTGGGCTAGTTGGCTTTTTGAGAATATTCAGATTGCATTAGCAGGGGGTGTTCATCAGCACCAAATGCTTGAAAACTTAACAGGCGATTTTTATTTTTATGCTTTATTTATGCATTGAAAAACACATTGCAAAAATATACAAAAAGGACAACATAAACATGTAACAATAAGCAAATATGCTGAGTATTTTGCAAATAAATAAATAAATAAATAAATAAGCGCAAATAAATAAATAAAATATATATAAAAATAAAATAAAATAAATAAAAATTCATTAATTAATTTAAAAACAAAATAAAAAAACGCTAGTGCAATCTTACATATGGAAAATACAGGTCTACAATGTCCTGACCAGAACTAGTATCCAGTACCAAGCTGGGAGTAGGGGGTGGAGACACAATCAGAAGGAGCAGGGTCAAGCTGAAGACTTTAGACATTTGCTAAGGGGTTCCTACAGTTTAATGGAAATAGTGCTTGGTCGGTGAAGTGAGTACCTAATTTTTTTCTAATTTCATAAAATAAAGAACATTTCTTGTGCAACAATTGTGAGAAGGAGGGTAAGGGCTCTTCCAGTTCAGAAGAATTAATCGCCTAAAGTGAGAGGGTAGTGTGGCCAGGTGGGAAAACCCCAAACAGGCGACTTATTTATAAACATTAAGAATTTGACTAGTTAACCAGTTCTATGACACTGAAAATTTTGCTCAGAAGTTTTTTGTTTGT
Organism: Danio albolineatus; assembly: GCA_903798035.1. NCBI lineage: Eukaryota > Metazoa > Chordata > Actinopteri > Cypriniformes > Danionidae > Danio > Danio albolineatus. The sequence goes on along the minus strand of CAIGQQ010030348.1, from coordinate 3,614,227 downwards.
TAATTCGGTACAGTAAAACAAACAAAAAAAACATATACATAAATTAATAATAGTAAAATAACATTGCATAAATAAACTAACAATGCACTAATGATAATAATAATAATAATAATAGACCACCCTGTTTGTTTCTTTTCTCGAAAATTTAACAAGCATCAGAGAAACTATTCTGTAATTGAACAAGAAGCTTTGATTTGATTTGGGCACTGCAGTATTTTGATGTTTATGTGGGAGGAGGCGCAGAGGTGGTGATCTTTTCCGATCATACCCGCTGACCTTTTTGCATTCTTTGCAGAGTCCAAACCAACGTTTGATGAGGTGGGTTCTATTTTTGCAACCTTATAATTTAAACATTAGACATATTAAAGAGGCCGATAATGTGATCGCTGATGCGTTGTCCCGTACGTCGCCGTCCGGTGCTGATTAAGTCAAAGCTTTACTTTGACTCCCTGTTTTCGTTTCCTTTCTCACCTTAATTTGCTTTCAGGATCCAGATTGCTGGAGAGAAGGATGAGGGTGAGGTAAAGATGGTTTGTGGGGTTAATCTTCACCGTAAAAGCTAAAATTCATGGGTGCTCTTTGATCTTTATTTAGATGAAAATGTTTTTTTGTGTTGGGAGGAATTTTTTTTGAAGAGGGGGTTTGTGACGTCCCAGCATAAGGGCTGTGAGCGTGTGTTGTGTTTATGTGAGTGCGTGTTGTGTTCAGGTGTGTGACATCAGCCTATGGGCTGTGAGCGCGAGTCTAATTGCTGTGCGTGTGTGGTGAGTCAGCCTATCAGCGGTGCGTGCGTGTGTTCTCAGTTACAAACTATATGCTTCAGCGCCAAAACACAAGTTGCCGTGAGATTGTGTTGGTTCGGTAGGCCTAAATAAAATAGCCTAAATAAAATTAAAGTTAAATATTCATAGTTTCAGAGAACCCCATATTAAAGTCGGGACATCTGGTGAACGCCCATCCCTCTCTGTGCAGCCAGACTAACAGTGTGAGCAAAGCTATACTGCTGACTTATATGAAGAGGGAGGGTCAGCAATCTCTGGGTTAGTTGCCATGTTTCCTCACGTTCTTCTTCAACTAGCTCAACTTTTGCAGGAGATTGAAAAGTTAGTCAAGGGTGTGTCGCGATTCTTCCTTATCACATCGCGACACAGGATCGTGGATCTTAGTGTCGCGATTTCGGTTTCATATCGCGTATCGTTACAGCCCTAATATATATATATATATCAATCATATCTGGATCATGATATTTATATTTTTATTATAATTTATATCTTACCTCGAGTTATTATATATCTTTAAACAATCTAAATCTATTTATAAATAAATAAGCAATAATTTAATACCTTTTTTACTTAAATGTACCTTACCTTCTTCTTTCATTCATTCATTTTCTTTTCGGCTTAGTCCCTTTATTAATTTGTGGTCGCCACAGCGGAATGAACCGCCAACTTATCAAACATGTATTTATGCAGCAGATGCCCTTCCAGCTGCAACCCATCACTGGGAAACATCCATACACTCTTGCATACACATACATACACTACGGACAATTTAGCCTACCAAATTCACCAATAGCACATGTCTTTGAACTCTGGGGGAAACCGGAGCACCCGGAGGAAATGCCAACTGACCCTGCCGAGACTCGACCCTGCTAACTTCTTGCTGTGGGGCGATCATGCTACCCACTGCGCCACCGTGACACCCAACTTCTACTTTTTAAACATTTATTTCATGCACATTTACATAAAATAAACATAGACATTTTGTTTTTTAAAGAAACGTTACCAAATTACGTAACTATCAAGTCTCAAGTTAACCAACGAGCTATAAAATATTCCTCTGAGAGCTTTACAGAATGAAATGATGATGGATGAGAGTAACTTAATGCACACACACTACATTGAGTGCTAATAGCATAAAAACAGCGCCACCTAGTGGATCATGTGCATAATAATCTCAGTATACTGCAAACAAAAATCTATTTATTAATAAATAAACAATAATTTAATTAATTGTTTACATAAATGAGCCTTAACTTCTACCTTTTAATCAATTATCTTATGCACATTTACATCCCCTCCCCTTTTTTTTACAAGCCATTTGAGCTGCTGTCCACATTTATCCTACAGCTCTACAAATTATTGTATTATAACAATAATTTGTGTCCTTATTATTTCCACAAAGACATTCCAGAACAAATTGATATTTGAAGAAAATGTAACCAAGAACTCCGTTAAGTCTCAAGTTAACCAATGAGCTATAAAATATTCCTCTGAGAGCTTTACAGAATGAAATGATAATGGATGAGAGTAACTAAATGCACACGCACTACATCGAGTGCTAATAGCATAAAAACAGCGACACCTAGTGGATCATGTGCATAATAATCTCAGTATACTGCAAACCAAAGACGTCAATTAGACATCACACGTTCCAAAATATAACACATTAACAATAAAATGACATGTTTGTTTATATTAATAATTATGTATACAAATATCATGAAATGTGACATACCCTGAAAACAAAACACTCTCCAGTGCCAAAGAAGCTCAGCTTGTTCCCGCCTCTTTTTCGCTCCTCCCAATCAGTGGACAGGAAGGCTCCGCACACCTGTAACCACATTGGACGAGACACATGTCAATCACAGATCAACTAAACAACCTGACAGCATTCTAGTTCACCTACTTCCAATCCAAAACAACATGCAAAAATAGCCACAGACATATTACTCAACACACTTCAACCTCTCTAAAAACACATGGGAAATTCCCAAAGGATGAACTGAGCTCTTTACTTACTTCCACATAAGTAAAGCACATCTAAAAAAGACATTTGAAATAAAATAAAATATCAAAATTTTTCGTCGTTATCATTATATCATAATTTTATTCTTAGGACACATATGCACTCACCGGCCACTTTATTAGGTACACCTGTCCAACTGCTTGTTAACGCAAATTTGTAATCAGCCAATCACATGGCAGCAACTCAATGCATTCAGGCATGAAGACATGATCAAGATGATCTGCTGCAGCTCAAACTGAGCATCAGACAGAGTATTTAAGTGACTGAACGTGGCATGGTTGCTGGTGCCAGACGGGCTGGTCTGGAGTATTTCAGAAACTGCTGATCTACTGGGATTTTCATGCACAACCATCTCTAGGGTTTACAGAAAATGGTCTGAAAAAGAGAAAATATCCAGTGAGCGGCAGATCTGTGGGTGCAAATGCCTTGTTGATACCAGAGGTCAGAGGAGAATGGCCAGACTGGTTCCAGCTGATAGAAAGGCAACAGTAACTCAAATAACCACTCGATACAACCGAGGTCTGCAGAAGAGCATCTCTGAACGCACAACACATCCAGCCTTGAGGCAGATGGGCTACAGCAGCAGAAGACCACACCGGGTGCCGCTCTTATCGGCTAAGAACAGGAAACTGAGGCTACAATTCACACAGGCTCACCAACACAGGACAATAAAAGATTGAAGAAACGTTGCCTGGTCTGATGGGTCTCCATTTCTGCTGCCACGTTCAGATGGTCGGGTCAGAATTTGGGTTAGCATGAAAGCATCCATTCTGCCTTGTATCAACGCTTCAGGCTGGTGGTGGTGGTGTAATAGTGTGGAGGAAATTTTCTTGGCACACTGTGGGCCCATTAATACTAACTGAGCATCGTGTCTAGCCACAGCCTACCTGAGTATTGTTGCTGACCATGTCCATCCCTTTATGACCACAGTGTCCCCATCTTCTGATGGCTACTTACAGCAGGATAACACGTCATGTCATAAAGCTTGAATCATCTCAGACTGGTTTCTTGAACATGACAATGAGTTCACTGTACTCAAATGGCCTCCACAGTTACCAGATCTCAATCCAAAAGAGCACCTTTGGGATGTGGTGGAACGAAAGATTCGCATCATGGATGTGCAGCTGACAAATCTGCAGCAACTGTGTAATGCTATCATGTCAATTTGGACCAAAATCTCTGCGGAATATTTCCAGTACCTTGTTAAATCTCTGCCACGAACGATTAATGCAGTTCTAAGGGCAAAAGGGGGTCTTACCTGGTACTAGTAAGATGTACCTAATAAAGTGGCCGGTGAACGTATATTCTACATCCCAGTGTCAAAGCATTATATTAGGACATTTACTTTCTTAACATCAAATAATAAAGTATAAACAACTTAAAAAAATGAAAAAATTTTGTCTCTTGATGCCAATTTGCATTACGATGCTGTTGTATAATCGTTATATATATCACAGACTTAAAAATTGTGGTTAAAAAACAATATCACACATTGCAGTCATTTCCGTAACAAAATACTGTATATATCTCACAACAAATATTATTTTTCCATAGTCCTAGTCTACAATAAATTTAATCCTCCAAAACTGCTGCATGAAACAACTGAGTTTGTGTTAAATAAATGTAAATGTGAAAATATCTGTTTGAAAAAGTGTTAAAAAAATGAGTTACCTCTCTGTCTGTAGTTCTGATGAGCAACAGCGTCGGCTCATATCCCTCACAATGTGCATAAAACCTGAATAAGACATCAGAAAATATGTTTTTAAATGTGCACAGTGTTTTTGAAGACTCCTGTAAACAGATTAACAGCGATTACTGAAAAACAGCAGCTATTAGACATGCTGACTCGTGGTCGATAAAACTGATTATTAGTTTCATAGCTTAGTTTTATGAGCACAGCTCTGTCTGTACTTTTTTAAAATATATATTTTATTTTTTTTCCTTTTTCAAAACAGTTCAGAACAAAACAAACAAAAACAACAATAAAAAATAAAAATAAAAATTTAAACAAACATGGAAAGATATACGATACAAGTGTCAAGGGTCACCGAATATAATCTTATTTACATCCGTACTTATCGTTGATAGAATGTTGCTATATAAATTATGTTAAGGGTTACGTATAAAAGATCAACAGGGTTCAAATATATCTATATATATACATATAAAGTAGAAGCACCACAATGAGATTAAAACAATACATCTCTTCTCAACCATTTACCCCAGTATGCAGAAATTTTATAGGCTTGATGTCTCAAGGAAAATGTCAGTACTTCCATTTCATACACTTCTTTATCAATATCATACCATTCGCTTACAGATGGAGGATCTTCCTTGAGCCATTTCTTTGTAATTGCCTATTTGCTAGTTATTAGAAGTGTATTAAGAAGATATACATCATTTTTGGTATTTCTGCAGAATAAATTCCCAGGTACATAGTCTTAAAATTACATTCCAGATTCAATCCCAATATTGCATTCATCTCTTTATTTAAACCTTGCCAATAGGTGTGTATAATATTACAATCCCAAAATATGTGGAAATGATCAGCCAATACATTTCCACATTTTCTCCAGCATTCACCATTTTTTTGATCTCTAGTTTGAAAGTATTTTATTTTAGGTGTTATAAAGAATCTGATTAAATTTTTCCAAATAAATTCCCTCCATGAGTCTGAATTAATTGTGATCATCTGTGTTTCCTAAATAATTAACCATTCCTCATTTGTTAAAATTATATTGGCTTCCCTTTCCCATTTCTGTTTTATATACATTGTTGAATGTTTCTTTGTTAATGTCAGACAGGAGTAAATTCTTGATACTAGTTTTTTGTTAACCTTCTTTTTGCAAGCATCTATAAATACCTGTACTACTGTTGTCTTCCGAGTGTGTTATGTTTTTATTGAAGTAGTCTCTAACCTGAAGGTAACAGAAAAAGTCTTGCTTATCTAAGTTATATGTGTTCGAAAGTTGTTGAAAGCTTTCTAATTCATTGTCATTTTGTACCGCACTTTTGATTTTATTTCACAATCTCATTGTGTTTAAATGTGCTTTATAAATAATAGTGGGTGTGTACTTGTGTGGGTTGTTATGTGTTGTGTAAAATGACATGGGTATGACACAGGTATTACAAAAAGGTGGTGAAATGAGGACATTCCTGATGCCCTCATTTCTCAAAGCTTATAATCACACAGAATGAGTTTTGTTTCAGAAAGTAAAACTGTACACAGATTCCTGCAGGTGGGTTAGGGCAATAGAAAATACAATTTGTACACTATAAAACCAATGCAAACCTGTGTGATGTCCCTACAATTCACAAAAACAAATGTGTGTGTGTGTGTATACCGGTTGAGGCTGCAGCCGTGTGTGGACGTGGTGAAGAGCAGCTGCGGCTGACACAAAGCGAATCGCTCTGGGATCCACGACCAGATATCTCGGATCTCTTTAGCGCTGACGATCTCCGAGCTGAAATTATCTGCGTTCACGGCTAGCTGGACATTCTGCCTGGAGAGATCATATGAGAGGACGAATAACTGGGGTGATTTGACATTCACCGTGCATGAGTAAACCTACAACACAACAACAAATAAACGGCCAGAAACGGTTTATTCTGAAAAAGTAAAGTGTGTGAAGAGGATGAAGAAGACGATGATGAAGATACTCACCTTTTGATAGAGCTAAAGGACAGTGCAGAAAGTGGAAAGCAGGAGAAATGGGGGGAAAAAAAGACAATGAAAAACAAAAGTGATGCAAACGTGAATAAAATTAAATTTAGGGAAATAGGAGACATTAGGAATATGAAAAAGACATGCAAATAAGAGGAACACAGCAAAACCAGACGAACACACTAAACAGTTGTAAACAGCTAAAACGAGAATATTAACTTGTAAATATTGAAATTATCTTGAGAATTCAAAACGGAAAGATATTTTGGGTGACACTTTAAATGCCTCCCACACAAAGACTTTACTTGGGCGAACCCAGCCGAGGTTTGAACCAGCGACCCTCTTGCTGTGATAGTGCTACTCACTGCGCCACCGTGACGCCCTTTCTTGGTAAATATAAAGCTCAAAACAAGTCTTATTTGAAAACCATTTACAAAACAGTACATGTCACTTTTGATCAATTTAATGCATCCCTGCTAAAAAAAAACAAACACATTTTGTTCATCGTTTCAGCTAGTGACATCCAGACTCCAGACATGCTTTGCATGAATATTTTTTTATTTTTTAGTGCTGAGCAAACATTAATCATGATTAATCGCATCCAAAATAAAGGTTGTTTTAACATAATATATGTGTGTGCACTATGTATATTATATTATGTAAAATAACACACACACACGCACGCACACATATTTGAGAAAATGTCTATTTATATTTAGATTTAAAATATATATATTAGGGCTGTGTAATATGGACAAAATAATCATTTGCGATATTTTGAACTAATATTGCGATTGCGATTTTGGCAGCTGTTTTTGCTCTTTCAAACAAGCTACATACACACATTCTAATTGTATTTGGTGCACAAGAAGTGCAGAACAAAACATTTCACAAGGAAATCACACAGTATTAAGTTTAATAAATAAAACTGTAGTAAAATTGTCTTTAAAACAGACAACATAAACTAAATGAAGATGAACTAACCTCAGCTCTAGTTAAACACATACTGTACACAGTAGTACTAACTGCTGGATAAGCAAAACTGTAATAAATTGTCTTAAAATCAGACAACATGAAGAAATAATTAATACTATTTTATTTCATTGTGAAATGTTTTGTTCTGCACTGAATACATGTAGAATGTGTGTATGAAGCGCGTTTGAAAAAGCAAAAACAGCTGCCAAAATCATAAATAAAATCATAATTGCAATATTCGTTCCAAAGTTTGGTTTTTGGCCCTTATTAAGAAAAAGTTTGGGCACCTCTGTGCTAGAGTGACCGCATTTTTAAAAAAATGTCATATAAGCAAACGGACAAGCTAAACCTACAGTCTTGTGAAACGGGTCCGTACTCACTCCTCCCCAGTGTTGGGTAAGTTACTTTAAAAAAGTAATTACTTACTAATTACTTAATCAATATTGTATTTAAAATACTTTTCTAATTACTGTTTCTGAAAAGTCACTTAATTACTCAATAAGTAACTTAACTAAATACTTCTTGAAATCCCTATAAACCTTGACTGGACAAATAATAAAAATTTAACTCTGTAAATAATAAATACTTAGATAAAACATACGAGTCAAACATGAAATAGTTTAGCCTTTTAGTTTTCTGAATCATCTTTATTATATTCTATTTTAAAAAAATCTATAATAATTACATGCATAATAATTTTTAGTATGCAATGTAACCTTCTTAAATATTATTCTGCATATCTAT
>CAIGQQ010030348.1:3529266-3546036 GCA_903798035.1 Danio albolineatus | reverse complement strand
AATTTAATTTAATTTAATTTAATTTAATTTAATTTAATTTAATTTAAAAAAGTGTAATTTCTGTTGATGTGCTGGGGGATGGCTTGTGGTGGTCTGTTTGTACCTGGGTGAAATCCCACCACCAGATCAGGTTTAGCAGCTTCTCCTTTCTCCACTTTCTCCTCCCAGAAGTCATGGTAGAAGCCCTTGTAGGCGCTGATGTACACTCGTCCCCGGGGTCCGAACGCCCTCAGCGGAGGCCTCATGATAGGCCCCTGGACTACCTCAGGCCCCACCATCACCACCTCTAGCCCCTGGTGCCCCGGGAACATGTGGCTGAGCTCGTCCAGATCTGTGGTTCTGGCTCCCAGGGTCTCATTTTGAGCGGCTCCCACAACATGTACAGTCAAAGGTCGTGAATACGGGTCCAAATTAAACATCCGAATCCCCATTCCAATAGTAAGAGGCCGGGAGAGAAATTCACTGCAAACTCTCCACACAGACTCTCGAAGCTCCGCCTCCTCTGGCCGCTGCCTGCAGCCATTGGTCCAGAGGTCTGTCATGTTCTGTCCTGATAGGATGGGCTCCAGACGGGCCGTCAGATCTCCCTGCATCGACAACCAATCACTCCAACTGCTCACTTTGTTTGCAGGACGAGACCACGCCTCCGTAGGGAAAGGAAGGTCTCCTATTGGATATTAGAAACGAGTCACCATTATCTACAGCACTGGAAAAAATGAAGATGTCACATGGAGTTTCTCTGGATTTGGTATTGGAGCAAAATGTATTTCTAATGTATTTGTGTTTCTAATGTATTTCTAATGTTTGTTCTATACTGATGTTTTATTTGGACATCACATGTCAGGGCATCGTTTTTGAGGTTCTTGAGCATTTCATCTAATTTAAAGCCTGCCTAAAGCCTAAAGTCATCCAATCAATAGTGCTAAGGCTCGACGTTCCACTGCACTGAAAAGCAGCATGGCATCCCTTCATTACAGACACGTAAGCCCCATTTACAACATGGTTATTCCGATTTATTAACATGTTTGCCAATATTTTCTAGATTGTATGTAAAAAAAAGAGGGATTACATTTACTAATCTATTTTAACATTAAAAGCTTGAGATTAGGATTTTTTCAAATATGTCTGTACATCAGGATGGACAATGGGTTCAAAATCTCTTACTGAAATGAAATCTCCAGTAATGCTGATTGAGTACAAATGAAATGACTTAAAATGATAGTCAAAATGTGAGAAAAAGAAACAATATCTTTAGATGTTTATATTCATTTTTAGACAAAAAATACAAGTGTTTTAACTTCAGAGATAAAAAGATCTACATTTGGCAAAGTACGGCAAGGCAAGTTTATTTACTGTATATAACACATTTCATCCACAATGGTAATTTAAAGTGCTTTAAATGAAATAAACAAGCATAAAAAATAAAAAGAATAAAGAATAAATTTAAAAAAAAAAAGATTAAATTGTGTTAAAACAGGTTTTAAAGGAATAAAAAAGAAATAACTTTTATTTTCAATAATGACAAGTGAACGTTTGTTATTCAAACCAATTGTAATTTTACAGAAAAAAGAAAAGAAAAACAGATGTAAATGACAATATTTTAAATGTGACATTTGGAAGAGTCTGATTATATCAGACTTTTTTTTTGTTAGAATAAAACAACAATATTAACAGAGTTACAGAAAAACCATAGTTATTAGTATCTGTACAATCTTAATATCAGATAATACAGTTTATATTTTGCAACAAACGTAGTAATCTATATAGTCTATTTAGTATCTTTACAGTAATCTAAATAGTGCTTACTGCAAGTATGTGTATAAATATACAACTTTAAACATAACTAGGCCCACACGGAATCAAACGGTAAATTTATATTTATTCAGTTTTTAAATTAATGTCCGTTTCATGATGCTACATGACGAATTACGCAGTGATGAGCAATTTGGCTGTTTGCACCAGATGAAACACGACAGAAATATAAATACAGCCATTCAGAAGCACAGAATATGCCCTCACTCATGAAATGGTAAGGTTTTATAATCTATTTAATACATATTAACCCTCTTTAACATTATTAAATGTAGATGCTGAATCAATGTGTTTAGTTCTAAAGTTCAATTTCAGACGGTTTATTCTATTGTCCAGATCTGAGGTGAACTATCTGCGGCTGCTTTCAGTATATGGCAATAAATGTCATGTAAAATGGCATTCAAACTCACATTGTTAGCATTTAGCACTGAATAAAGCACATGAGCTGTACCTGAGCTGATCATTGTCAGTTTTCTGTTGTTCAGCTGTGAGAAACAGAAGCCGTTTCTAATATATCAGCTCGAGGTGTTGGTTAGGACAAAAACTCCTCTTAATATGGAGAATATTCCTTCTATCGGGTGCCGTTGCTTTTATTTAGAGCACGGTTTAAATCACTCGCTCCTGTCCTCAATCTGGCAACCTGCGCTTGCATTTGTTTTAATCCAGGAGTGCAATACCTAGTTCAACCACTGGGTGTCAAACTTGCATACTGCACGTTTAAATAAAAAAAAAACAATGCATTATGATGGGTTTTCCGTAAGAATATGAATCTCTCTGCTTTTGATCTAGAAAGCTCTAAAAGCACATCCTGTTATGTTTCATTTAAATGCATTCTGTCTATTTCATCATCTATTCATCAAGGCATTCATAGCTAGTAGGAACGAAAACTTGTCAGACAAACTATAATAATGATTACAATTCTTATGTAATCCAATATAATCCCCATGCAAAGACATAGCAGCAGCAGCAGCAGCAAAGACTCTATTCATGAGCTCTATAAAGAAACTAATTCAGCCGAGCGCATCATTGTGCATTAAATAAAACATCTGATTAATATATGACAAATACCTGGCATGAATATCCATCATGAATAATTCAAGCATCCGTCCTGATGGAGCCGCCGCTGTGTCGTTTATCTCCATACAGATCAGCCACAAGTTCACTACAAGTCCACACAATCATCCACAAGCAGCAGGCTATTCAGACAGGACGCTAATGCACCGCAAAAAGCTTCTGCCAGCCATTTTCTACCCCCAAAATAAACTCCAATTTAAGCCACTCGCTTTTGGCAGACGGCCAGAGCACTGTTTATTTGGATAAATACTGTAACAACTGAGCTGTCTGATAATAAAGCGCTCCGCAAACCTGGAACCATTTCTGAATGTGTCAGCGTAGTGAAAATTATTAACCGTACAATATACCAAAACACACACACACACACACACAAAATAATCTGCTTACTGTACCATGACACTCCTACACTGAAAATGAAAGAATCAAGAGGAAAACTGCTTATGAAACACACACAGGGGTGGAAAGAGTACTGAAAAATCACACTCAATTAACAGTACCATTATTTGCCCGCAGGTAGTGTAAGCAGAGTAAAAGCATCTGTTGTAAATATTACTTAAAGTATGAGTAAAAAGTAGCTTTCAAAATTACTCAAGAGCAGTGAGTAGTGAGTATTACGCTATAAAAAGCTGATGTGTTTACATGTACTTTGTGAATGTGTGTAAACGTAACATTCTGGAGTGCCTTTAGTAACTGTCCAGCATGCACACAATGTCATAAGACGTTAATATTTGGTTTGATTTAAATTATGATCTCAGGTGACCAAAATTCTGTGTCTATAGCCAGCGTCTAAGGACAACGTTATTTTGATGTCCAATAGCGATGTCAAATGACATTGATATTTGGTTGATTTGGTTGACAACCACATACTGACTGAGGCAACTTGACCATAATCGTAATATACATCCTTTGGTCGAATATATACAAAAAATACAGCATACATTCTTTAATATTTGATTTCTTATTATGATAAAAGCGTATTCATTCATTCATTTTCTTTTCGGCTTAGTCCCTTAAACTCCACACAGAAATGGCAACTGGCCTAGCCGGGGATCGAACCAGCGACCTTCTTGCTGTGAGGCGAACGTGCTACTCACTACGCCACCGTGGCGCCCATAAAAGCGTATATATATGAGCAATTCCATGCAAATGTCAACCTTGCCATGAAAAACAGTTAAGTTTTCACCAAGTTTCTCTCACTTTCACAAGTTTTTTGTGTAAGCATTCATTCATTCATTTTCTTTTCGGCTTAGTCCCTTCATTAATCCGGGGTCGCCACAGCGGAATGAACCGCCAACTTATCCAGCATTTGTTTTACGCAGCGGATGCCCTTCCAGCCATAACCCATCTCTGGGAAACACATCCATACATTGTCATTCACACACATACACTACGGACAATTTGGCTTACCCAATTCACCTATACCACATGTCTTTGGACTGTGAGGGAAACCGGAGCACCCGGAGGAAACCCACGCAACCACGGGGAGAACATGCAAACTCCACACAGAAATGCCAACTGGCCCAGCCGGGGATCGAACCAGCGACCTTCTTGCTGTGAGGCGAACGTGCTAACCACTAGGCCACCGTGGTGCCTTTTGTGTAAGCAAGTATTCGGAAAGACTCAAAAATTGTCTGTCAATGTTTTCAAACTATTACGACTTACCAATGTCACACAAGTGGCAATTTCACATTTGTCACATCCATAACGGAGAGACGTTAAGATTTTCCTACAGAACGAACCACTGTTGTCCAATGACTTGCCTTATTACATCCAATGACCTCCAACATTAGGCACATTCAAATCAAGACTGAAAACACATCTGTTTAGCTGTGCCTTTACTGAATGAGCACTGTGCTACGTCCCACAGATCGCACTACTGTGTCTTTCTTTTTCATTCTTTGATAACTTGTTTTAAAACATTTTAATCTGTTTTTATCTGTTTTTTTTTGTTTTTGTTTTTATTTTCTTATACTTCAATTTTATTCCTGTTTATGTAAAGCACTTTGAATTGCCACTGTGTATGAAATGTGCTATATAAATAAACTTGCCTTGCCTTATTAGCCTAATTAACCTGGTTACGCCTTTGAATGTCACTTTAAATTGAGTATCTTGAAAAAGATCTCTCATCATGACAAAGACAAAAGAAATTAGTTAGTAAAGCTGTTGTGTAAAAAGCTCAAAATTCAGCTCATTTGAACTAGTTTGAACAAGCAGCAACAGTATTTTTTGTGTGTAAAGTTAGAGTCTAAAAGAGCTATTTTTGCATTCTGAATAAATTTGAAAATACAGTTTATTCCTATGTTGCAAAGCTAAACTACTCCAGTCTTCAGAGTCACACGGTCCTTCAGAAATCATTATACACTCTCAGGCCCCGTTCACACTAGTGGGTTTTAGTTTTAAAAAGGCATTTTAGCATGAAAGCGATCCGCGTCCACGCTAGCATTTCATTTCCTAACATATCTCCGTCTACACTACTCCACCAGAAACGTACATCATGTGACCATTCGCGCACTCTGGGCATGCGCGTTAAACAGGAAGCATGTGTCTCGCTCGCCATTTGGTTATTGTTAGTCGACAAACGCTAACCCAAAACCGGCGTTCTAAATAGGGTTTACGCCGCTTGAAACACAAGCAATTAGCGAGTGCTCGAACAGTAGCTTGCCTCTTGCGAATATATGCAGCTGTTGTAATAAAAAAGGCAATGGTGCCTACAACGGACAATAGTGCAAACAACCACCTATTTCTGTGTCCAGCAGCTACGCCTCAGTTTTCAGATGTCTCCGTTTCCCCCATCCACACTGAGACGCAGCAGCAGCGTTTTAGAATGAAAACGGACTCTCCAGCGTTTCCAAAACGCTCCGTTTTCGGGGCTGGAAAACTCCGGTGTAATGTGGACGGATGACGAGACCGTAGCAAAACTTATGCGTTTTAAAATGAAAACGCATTTGTGTAAACGGGGCCTCAGAAATAAAGGTACACGAGCTGTCACTGGGGTGGTACCTTTTCAAAAGGTACACATTTGTACTTAAAGGGTCCATATTGGTACCTCAAAAGTAAATAATAGTACTTAAAAATTTTTGAGAGGAACACTTTTGTACTTTTTATGTACTAATAAGTACCCTGGAGGTATTAATATGGACTCTTTAGGTACAAATGTGTACCTTTTAAAAAGGTACCACCCCAGTGACAGCACGTATACCTTTATTTCTGAAAGTGTAGTGTAACGATTCGCTGATCAATTAAAAATTGCTGGGTTACACACAATCGATTTGTGTTGGGACAACATAAAGGTATCAAGTTAACTTACTCGTTTTTACAAATTTAAGTAGATTGAATATAAAATAATTTAGTTGTCTCCTAAAAAAAATGAAGAATTATGTTGCTTCAGCTCATTTTAAATAAGTAGTTTGAACAAACTCAAATTCAAACACACAAAAACATTTCAATAACATCCCCTGCTCAGCTTTGTTTCTGTTATTACACTCAAAAAAATAACTTTGGATTTCCGTCCAATATATTTGTTTAACACCAACTAAATATATATATATATTTAATCAATTAAATGCATTTGAGTTGGTCCAACATGATTTTATCAAAAAAAGGTTTAAATACGTTTGTATTTTTACTTAACTTAAACTCAAAGGTCTGATAATATCATGTATGTTATATGTGTCGTCCATTTCGAAGTTTCTTAGTTTTATTTGACATTATCAAAAGAGCCACTCTTAAGCAGAATTCATATTTTTAAGCATAATTTACGTCTGCAGTTGATTGAGGCTGATCTCAGAACTCATTTTAGGACAGTTAATGCTCACTGAGCAAAGCAACAAACTGCATTGTTGCTAATGCAAACACCCAAAGCATGGGTGCTTCCGCAAGGCGGTAATCTCAAAACATTAAATATTCTAAATCTTCAAACTAAAGTGAAGATTAAACTCTAACAAGTCTTTCGATTAACTTTAAACACCTAAGATTATTTTTATTGTCAATATTTTAATTATCTTAATTCAATCCCACACAAAGCATGCTGGAACTACAAATCCCCTAACCAGGTAGTTGGACCAACACTAATCCGTCATGTTGTTACAACACAATACGTTTAAGTTAACTTAATGGATTACAAATTTAAGTGCACTGAACATAAAACAAATAAATTAGCTAAAGAAAATACAAGAATTGTGTTGTATCAGCTCATTTTAAACAGGTAGTTTGAGCAAGCAGCAGTAATATTTTTTTTGAATGTATATGCTCGTACATCACTAATTTCCGTAAAGACTTTGATGGTCTTTAGTTAGTCTATCGTAAGGCTGCATTCAACATATGTTAAAGAACCCCCTAAACAAGACTACAGCCTGCACATCTAGCCTTTCAAACAACATTAAATTAAAGCTGTTCAGACACAAACACAGACGTCTTACCCCTAAACAGAGTCGACTCATCATTTCCAGAGACAAGCCCATCCTGACAGCGACACTCTCTCACACTCACGGACGCAGTTGGGTTTGTTTTGTGAAGTGTCTGTGAATGTCAGGTTGCATTCGAGCACCTGAGCCTCTATTACACGATGCAGGCAGGTAATGAGGGCTCCACTTTCATGCTATTCTACACACCGCGTTAAATATTAATACAACCCCCCCTCAATGTGCATGGGAACACTTTGAAGCAGCATTTAACATCTGAAGGACTACTTGACATTTGTGTTCATATTTATTTGAGATATGTTGTTTACTGATTGCTTTTTGGAAAGGAATTTCTTGTGTTTAACAAGGTAAACACTGATATTTTTTTAATTACCTGTATATTTACATTTGTACTGAAGTCCTAAGAGGCCATGCATTCAATTATTTTTTCTCTCTTGTTGTGATCACGGCTTAATTATCTCGTGATCTTGACATAACTCGTTTTCTCGTGATCTCGACATAACAAAAAGTTCTGCTTATTCTGACTTCCGTGAGCAAACGCCTACGAAACATCAAAGTGTCCTAGATTACATGACTAGTAGGCTATATCTAATAAAGATGTTGGTTGCACAAAATAAGCATTACAGCTACACTCTAAAAAAAAAGGTTCTTCAGTGGTTCTTCAGAAGTTCTTTGTGATATTTGAGGTGCTATTTAGCATTTTTACTGTGTAAAGAACCTTTAAAGCACCATAAAGGTTCTTCAGTGGTTCTTCGGTGGTTCTTTAAGGTGGTCAGGGTGCTATATAGCACTTTTACTGTGTAAAGAACATTTAAAGCACCATAAAGGTTTTTCAGTGGTTCTTTGGGGTGTTTAAAGTGCTATATAGCACCAATACTACTGGTAAGCACTTGTTCTTATAGCTAATTCTCATAACTTTTATGCCGGTTTTATTTACGGAAAGGGTAAAGTAACATTATGAGCACCTTAAAATATAGGTGCTATATAGCACCATTTGACAAAAGTACTATATAGCACCTATTTTTTTAAGGTGCTGTATAGCACCAAAAAAGGTTCCCCCCTCGTTACGACCAAAGAACCAGTTTTGGTGCTATTTAGCACCTTTTTTTTTAGAGTGTACTGAAAGAAAGAACATTAGTAGCTTATAAATGAGTTCTTATGATACACTTAGTAAAATGCTTGCCATACCAAATGCACACTGTATTGGTTTGACAGATCTGACCGATGACACATTTAACGTAGCATATCGTATCTTTTTTAAAAGCTTCTTTACAGGGCGATCAAATTACCACATAATCACATATTTATGCGTGTGCACTGTTATGTTGAAATGATCCATATTGTATATGACGCAATAGAGACTGAAAAAATATAGACTAGTAATTTTGGGTTCTGTTCATCCATGTGCTTAACCCTGTCTCAGTTTTCATATCAGAGACTATTAAACATGTGTGACAATTTAATGAAATAACAAACCTACCTCATTTTCCTCCATTTTAAGAAAAATAAGTCGTGATCACGTCATAACGACTTTTTGTTATGTCGAGATCACGAGAAAATAAAGTCATTATCACGACATAACAACTTTATTAAGTCGTGATCACGGCATAACTTTTTTTGTATGTCGAGATCACGAGAAAACGAGTTGTGTCGAGATCTTGAGATAATTAACGACATAACAAAAGAGAAAAAATGTTTTAATGCATGGCCTCTTAGGACTTCCGTACAATTGTATATAGCTCGAAATTTCATTTATTTCTGTAAAGCTAAGCTGAATATCTGCATCCTTACTGAACATTATTGGTTCAAATAATGTCATTTATTCAAAATAACTAGATTTTGAAGCATTATAAACTTCTTTACTGTCACTTTTGATCAGTAAGAGTCTGATTCAGCAGGTGATGCTGTAAGCTAGAACACGAATCTTTATTTTCTTTACTTCACTTCAAGTCACTTTTACAAACTGAATATATTATTCAAACGCATATTGCAGAGCTTTTTCTGTTTAATTCTGGTGTTTATGAACTTATAATTTAGTTAGTTGAGTTTATTTATATAGCACATTTTTTACAACACAACATTGCCCAAAGTGTTGAACACAATCAATAATAATTAAAATAAGTCCTACATCACATCCATAACAAATAAAATACAAGGCAAACCCCTCAACATTAAAAGGGCTCAAATGCTAAAGAACAAAGATGCAGTTTCAGAAGCTTTTTAAAAACAGATTAAGTTGGAGCGTGTCTAATGTGGGGTGGAGTTTTGGGGCGATAACAACAAAAGCCCGATTCCCGCTTACACCAGGAGCTTGGTACCGAAAGAATAAACTGATCAGAAGACCTCAGTGAACTACCAGGATTATATACATGCAGGAGATCTGATATGTAAGGTGGTGCCAGATCATTTAAGGATTTATAAACAAAAATGAATCATTTAAAATCAATCCGTGTCCTAATAGGCGGACAGCCTAAGGAATCTTCAAATTGTCAATTGGAGGCTTGGAGATTAGATCTTAAGGAGGATATATCTATAGAGGACTGGATGAAGACATGAGGATAGTTCAATCGCTAACAATGAACGCTCTGAAACTGTAACAATATAATGGCCCGTTTCCACTAAGTGGTACAGTACAGTACGGTACGGGTCAGTACGGGTCACCTTTATCAGGCTTGCGTTTTCACTGCTAAAGGGTACTCTTTTGGTGGGCGTGGTGTACGACAGACGTCATTTTCGCTGGAGGAAATGTCTACAGTAAAGCTTTATGTGTCGTTCACAAATCATACGAGAAGCACTTCTCACAACACAGAGGCTTTATTATACACATAAACACTGGTGTATAAATGTTCATTGCTGACTGAACATGATCTGATTATAACTGCAGATCAATGATGCAAAATAGCCTATGGTCCGCGATTATATCAAATAAATAAATAAATAAATGCAGCATATATGAACACACATGTTACCAATTACAAAAAAACTACACACAGCAGACATTTAGTCCTTATTTAGGTTCAAAAACAATATGAAATATAGCCCCCAGTCAGTGCAGAGTATCTGTATCTTTTATCTTCACCAGCACATGTACACAGTAAAATCCTCAGAGTAAAATTTACTCAGTTTAGAGAACATTTGGTCCCTCTCTAAACTGAGTAAAATTTACTCAGTAGCAGAGTAAAAGTTAATGAGACAATGATGGGGTTAATTAAGTGATGATTGAGCACTGATGACGAACACCTGCTGTTAATAAGCAGAAACAGAAGAGAAGCAGCAGCAGCTTTGCTCATTGCTGACCTGTTTGACTTTATTTCTGTCAGATGTTCACAAAAGTCCATATGAGATTTACTGAGAATTAACTGATTTAGTTATTTACATTTTACAAAAAATGTTTTTACCCCCCAAAGTCACCATCGTGGAGAAAAGTGGTTGATTTACTTGGGCTCTTTGACTCGATTTCTAATGTTGATTTACTTTGCTTGCTATGACAAGTGTAAAGTGAGCAAATATGATCAGGTTGATTGATTCTAATTCTTGATAAAGTTATTAAGAGATTATGTTTGACTTTACAAATTATATTTACCTGAAGGTTTATAAATAAGATACAATCTATTAAGTTTAAATGAAGTTGTAACACAAAAATAGATATGTATCACGAAAATGAAACTCATCAATACTTTTATCAGATCATAAAACACATTGAACATCTGAAACACTCAAAAACACACAGACATAAAGAATCAGCATATGCATTCAACTATGGTGAGGTTTTTTTTTTTTCCTACAGTGCATGCTGGGAACTATGGATGAATGTTATATGATTCTCTTAGCGTACACTAAACCCAAAAACAAAATAACCATCTCTATCCACTCTTGAGATAGATACGCTGATTATTGATGTCTGTGTCTCTAAACTGATTCAGATGCTCAATGTTTTTAGAAATTGTATAAAACCACAGTTGAGGTCCATTCTCTTGAAAAACACATTTTGTTTCCTATCTAATTAACCATCATTTAATCATAATTTGTAAAGTCAAACATAATCTCTTAATACTTTTATCAAAAGTTAGAAACAATACAGTATCAGTCAACCTGGTCATAGTTGCCCACCTCATACTTGTCATAGCAAGCAAGGTAAATCAACATTAGAAATCGAGTCAAAGAGCCCAAGTAAATCAACTACTTTTCTCCACGATGGTGACTTTAGGGGAAAAAAACATGTTTTTTGTAAAATGTTAATAACTAAATCAGTTAATTGTCAATAAATCTTTGTGAACGTCTGAAAGAAATAAAGTCAAACAGTTCAGCAATGAGCAAAGCTGCTGCTGCTTTTCTTCCGTTTCTGCTTATTAACAGCAGGTGTTCGTCATCAGTGCTCAATCATCACTTAATTAACCCCATCATTGTCTCATTAACTTTTACTCTGCTACTGAGTAAATTTTACTCAGTTTAGAGAGGGACCAAATGTTCTCTAAACTGAGTAAATTTTACTCTGAGGATTTTACTGTGTAGCCTCTCCGTCATTATTCTCTCAATAGAGAGTAATTCCATCATTCCGAGTTTATAATAGTCCAGGTTAAGAAGTTTGTTATTTCAGATATTGACGCGCACGCGAGTGCAAGAGACAAAGCGAAACCTCTCGCGCTAGCACTTATGGGCTCGTAACCCATAAGAATCTGCTCTTCTTCTTGGCTTTGTGGCTGTTCAAGACAATGACAAAGTTTGTTTGAGCTCGGGTTGACCATGGCTCGTTATTATATGCTGATATTATTGTCTCTCGGCTGTGTATTAAACATGGTGGGTCCTTTGTTTTCATTGTGCTTGTTGCGCAAGCAAATGACGTATCTCTGTAAGCCAATGCCGTTCAGCTGCGCGTCTAGCTCCACCTTACGGCACCCTTTCTGTTTTTTGGTACCCCTTCGAAAGGGTGACCAAAAAAGTGGTACAGTTTGGTTAAGTTCAGTACGCTTTTAGACAGTGGAAACAGCCTTAAAAGCGTACCGAACAGTACCGTACCGTACCATACCACTCAGTGGAAACGGGCCATATGTGGTAGATGAGGATTTACAAAACTTCAGTTTTATTGCACAAATATAATGAAAATGTTTCAGATACTTGCTTGAGATGCAGAGACCTTGACTTCTGGAAAGGTGTAAAAGAAATGATAGAAAAGATTCTTGAGGTTAATATACTAATGTCTATTCATTCATTCAATTATTTTCTTTTCGGCTTAGTCCCTTTATTATACCGGAGTCGCCACAGCGGAATGAACCGCCAACTTATCCAGCATTTGTTTTACGCAGCGGATGCCCTTCCAGCCACAACCCATTTCTGGGAAACATCCATACATTCTCACTCACACACATACACTACGGACAATTTATCCTACCCAATTCACCTGTACCGCATGTCTTTGGACAGTGGGGGAAACCGGAGCACCCGGAGGAAACCCACGCGAACACGGGGAGAACATGCAAACTCCACACAGAAATGCCAACTGGCCCATTCGGGACTCGAACCAGCGACCTTCTTGCTTTGAGGCGACAGTGCTAACCACTGAGCCACCTTTTTCTGATCTTTCTGAATGAAATGCCTACTTTACTACATCCAATCAATTCGCAGTAGAAAAAACAAGCCACGCCCGCTGTTTTCTCATTTAATATTCCATTTCTCTAGGAACTGCATAATAATACCAAAAAAATAAGGGTCACAGCTTCAGGTTCATGCAGACTTTAACCAAAGCCTCTTTAAGGCAAGTCATTTCACTCTGCGGCCATCTTTGAAACACCCCTATGTCAGTATGATCGGGCATTCTATTTAAATGGGGAATCACCAAATTCTCCAAAAACTATTGCCAAGCTTACGATTACATTACATATTAAGAATCACCAATGAAATTAAACAACAACTGTCTCTTTAGTTTCATTTCTAAACGCTTGAATCACACAGTAACTCACGTCTGGTCCGAGCCTCAGTCTATATCAAATCGCTGATTGGCTGCTGTACTAGAAGGCAGGGCTTCATTCACCATCCTGACATTACACTCATCCCCATTCAAGACTCTACTCTACAAGTGACATGTCTTGTGTTCTCTATAGTCTTTAACAACGAAGTACTTACAAACTTCCTCTTGAGTTTGGTTTTGGGATCAGCTGAGCTCCTGTCCTCTGTCTGGACGCTCTGGAACTCTGAATCCCCCAGATGATCGTCCGCTGAGATGCTCTTCCTCAGATACGCCGCTCGCCGTCTGAAATGTGAGAACGGTGACTGAGAGCGAGGACGCAGGTCTGCAGCACCCGGAGTCACGTCTGCCTCGCTCTCATCCTCCAGCCTCCACATCTCACCTAGGGAAACACACACACACCGTTCATCAGACTTCTGGCACATTTCATCTCATTCTCTTACTCTCTGCAAAAGTCTTCCTAGCACAGTTCAGGAGGCAGACACACTCCATCAGTTTCAGACTAAAATCAGAATCAGAATCAGAAAGAGCTTTATTGCCAGGTGTGTTCACACATACGAGGAATTTGTTTTGGTGACAGAGCTTCTACAGTGCAACAGAATTACAGAGACAGGACAAAACACAGATAATAAATATATTTAAAAATAGAAGTAAGTGTTAAATGCAAATATACAGATGGACAAGTGTATATACAGGTGTATTACTATATACAACATTATATGTGCAGCTGTTATGTGCAAATTGGCATGTAAAGTGTGTTGTTAAATTAAGTGTATGTTTTATGTAAAAAGTGTATAGCAAGTAGTGATGTTGGTTCCACGATTATTATCATCAAGTGTTCATGAGATGGATCGCCTGAGGGAGGAAACTGTTTCTGTGTGGGGCTGTTCTGGTGCGCAGTGCTCTGTAGCGTCCACCAGAAGGTAACAGTTCAAAGAGGCAGTGTGCTGGGTGTGAGGGGTCCAGAGTGATTTTGGCAGCCCTTCTGCTCTGGATAAGTACAGTTCTTGGAGAGTAGGGAGGGTTGTACCAATGATTCGCTCAGCAGTCCCAACTATTCGACGTAGTCTTCGAAGGTCAGATTTGGTAGCTGAGCTAAACCAGACAGTTATTGAAGTGCAAATGACTGATTCAATGATTCTTCCTCAGCTTTTACAGCCTTTGATGAGCTAAAAGAATAGTTCACCCAAAACTGAAAATTCTTTTACCTTTTGCCCATCCTGCACTTGTTCAAACCTATTTGAGTTTCTTTCTTCTGTTTGAACGAAAATGCTAAAGTCTTCCTACCACAGTTCAGGAGGTTCATCAGTATACATCCAGATTAAAGGCAGTTCACCCAAAATTGAATTATGTTATGATTTTTACATATTTTCACAGCAAAACAAAATAATTTAAAGCATATATGTTTTGAGAAAATCAATTTTATACACAATACCTGACAAAAGTCTTGTTGCCTATCCAAGTTTTAGGAACAACTAATAATAACTTGACTTCATTTGGTATCAGAAGTGGCTTATATGAAAGGCAAAGGCCTCTAGATCAGGGGTTCCCAAACTTTTTCATTCCTAGACCCACCAAGGCAAGTGAGTCAATCTCAAGACCCACATTTCAATATGGAAAATATTCAACAGAGCAGTTATTATTTTGCTTAATAAGAATGAAATTTACAGTTGATTGCATTACTAAAGGCCTCATGAGAAACGCAGTTGTGTTAAGATGCTAAGATTGTAAGAGGAATAACTGAGTACTGAGTTAGTACTTAGTACTCCCACTGAAAGCCCTTGGCCGTTTATAAATCCATTCAAGCTGTCAAAAATATCAGCTCCTGACGTTTGTTCTTTCAGCTCTTTGCAAAATAAAAAATCCTCAACGATGTCAGTGGAGTCAATGTACCTGACATAAGCCAACAACTGTGCACTTTTTTGCAACATCTGTGCTTTTGTCAAGTTGTAAATCACTGCAAATGCAGATAGCTGTACCTGCAAATGCAGATGGCTGTACCTGTGATCATTTTTTGTTGACAAAGATACTCTTCTTTTTTTAGAAGAAAATATGCTCGACCTTTCTTGACATATGCAGAATGTTTTGTTGTTAACTTTTCCGTTTTATCAAATGTTTCGCGGCGACTGTCATAAATGCTTTATGTTACTGACGTAGACGCGTGACAGTTCAACACAGATGAATCGGACCCAGTCATTCAATGAATGCTGATTCAGACTGTTTCAGCTCATGTGTTTTAACTTAATTGATTCATTTAAAAACAGAATAATCTCTTAAGAGTTGTTTGCTCATTATTATACTGGTTTTGATTCACCGCAACGTAAATATAGCTGCAGCTAAGTGACTATGCCTGACCCACCTTTCCTCATTGTGCGACCCACTAGTGGGTCGTGACCCACAGTTTGAAAACCCCTGCTCTAGATTACGCTTATATTACTAAAATAAAATATGATCATGGCTAAAGTCTTGTCACTGAACAGAATGATAAAGTCCTGCTGCAGTGGAGAAAGAATGAATATTGTGTATGACTCCCATGAGCTTGGAGGACTGCATCCACACATCTCTGCAGTGACTCCAATAACGCATTAATAAAGTCATCTGGAATGGCAAAGAAAGCGTTCTTGGACTCCTGGAGTTCATCAAGATTCTTTGAGTTCATCTTCAATGCCTCCTCCTTCATCTTACCCCAGACATGCTCAATAATGTTCATGTCTGGTGACTGGGCTGGCCAATCCTGGAGCACCTTGACCTTCTTTGCTTTCAGGAGCTTTGATGTGGAGGCTGAAGTATGAGAAGGAGCGCTATCCTGCTGGAGATTTTGGTCGCCACAGCGGAATGAACCGCCAACTTATCCAGCATGTGTCTTACGCAGCGGATGCCTTTCCAGCTGCAACCCATCACTGGGAAACATCCATACACACTCATTCACACACATAAACCAAGGCCAATTTAGTTTATTCAATTCACCTATAGTGCATGTGTTAGGACTGTGGCACCCAGAACCGCTGGGGCTCGAAACAGCGACCTTCTTGCTGTGCTAGTGTGTCACCCCAGGAAAATAAATGAATACTGAAAACTTTATTTGACTAAACACAATGATCTGTTTAAATATTTGAGTTGAACGAACTCATTTCGTTTAACCGCGTTCACCTGATTTTAGGTTAAAGCTTGTTTTCTGTGAAGCGGCTTTGACACGTTGTGTAAGGCGCTACACACATCAGAGTGCCTCGACTTCAGTTATTGGGCTGCTTGTTTTGGCTCTGCTGCGCTGCTGGATGTGATGAGGACATTAGGGAGCCGTCAGTCAGGCCGCCGGAACAGAGTTATTGCTGTTTATTAGACTGGAGTCAGTCAGATCTGGGTCAGAGTTTCTAGCAGATATTACAGACCCTCATCTGACATGAGCCCGGCATAATGAGAATGTCAAGCACACTGAGGGAGACGATGCGATTAAGTGTGTGTGTGTGTGTGTGTGTGTGTGTGTGTGTGTGTGTGTGTGTG
>CAIGQQ010030348.1:3477328-3515040 GCA_903798035.1 Danio albolineatus | reverse complement strand
CATTATTCAGACACTAGATGGAGACAAACAGTCAAAAACAC
Organism: Danio albolineatus; assembly: GCA_903798035.1. Classification (NCBI taxonomy): domain Eukaryota; kingdom Metazoa; phylum Chordata; class Actinopteri; order Cypriniformes; family Danionidae; genus Danio; species Danio albolineatus. Next base: position 3,514,999 of record CAIGQQ010030348.1, on the reverse strand, counting down.
AAAGCTGACAGAAACTTAAACAGCTGATGGAGTATACACTAACCAAGCAGATACATATGAAAGTTGATGCAAGTATATAATAATGGTTCAAAAATGTATGTTATTGAAAAATATTAAATAATATTGAAAAAAAAGTAACAATAAAAAAAAACAAAAAGTATATACAATTAAGTTGAAATTTTGTAGGTTGTAATGTTTTTTGCAATATTTTGCATGAATATAAAATATTATCTTTCCATTTCTAAGATGTTCTGTGATAAAAAATATACTCATATATGCTGAACACTGTATATACCTTGGAATGCCATGACTGACCAATCAGAAGCAAGTATTCCAGGCATTCAGTAATACTATAGCATAAAAAACAAGTTCAAAATAGCGATTTTTTATTTATTTCAGCTTTTTTTTCCACTTAGAAAGACGCCTCTCTCTATATTTGTGTGTGTGTGTGTGTCTGTGTGTGTGAATCACTCTTTGATAAAGACAGCAGGCTGGGCTGTACTTCAGAGACTGCAGTTCACAAAATCAATACTGCCAGAGGACGGCAGAGCATCGCTTCTGTTTTTTTTTTCCTCTTTTTTTTTGGCAGCACTGCATCCTTTTCAACTTGTTGGCTACATACTGAAATTAAAAAGCATCATCAGGCTATCTCATTTTTGCCTGTTGCAAGCAAAAGTGCGTTGATACCGCGCATTCCTGGCAGATTTACAACACTGTGACCCCTGCTCGCAATGACAATGAATTGTGTTCTGCTGTATTATTTTGTCCAAGTATATTTTCCTCCCTGCAGAGTCTCACTTCTGCTGCTGTCTGCAGTTTTCCTCTCCTAGTCGAGGCTGAACACGGTGGATGAACGTAACAGAATGTGCTGTACAGGTCAAGCTAATCAAGCGAGCAAAATCAAGCAGATTACCAAAGCAAATGCAAATCACACACAAGCATGCCTCTTATTTCCTAAATTCTTAAGACATTTAATTGTTCTAAACAAACAGCGTGTGATATAACGGTGCTTTCTCAGTGAATAATAAATCTTTTGAACAGATAGTTTACTAAATCTTACAGTTCTGTTATTGCTTGGTATTTCCTTTATTTAAATCATTACATTTTCTGGGTGAAGTGACTATTAAGTCACAAAATCCAATTAATCCTGAATACTACTCTTTTATTTTAATGTCCTTGAAGGTCTTTTCTGCTTACCAATGCTGTATTTACTCACCCAAAATCTGAAGCTGAGAAAATTATTAGGCTTTCTGTGAAATTTATGTCTATTTCAAATATTTCCTAAGTGATGTTTTTCACAGTGTATTTTTACAATATTTAAAAGTGCTGTATGTAGGTTTTTGACTCTTCTAAAGCAGAAAAATAACATCATATGTTTGCAGATATTTAAGAAACATGCTGAACATTCTTGTTTATCTGAAAGACAATGCTGAAGTCAGATATCCTGCTTTGAAAATGTGTTTTCCGTGCCAGAACTCTGTCTCTGTTTTGGTCATTTTAACCTGCCCAATGCCAGTTTAGCCAATTATATTTCAGCACCCTGGGTTGCCTTGCTGGTAAACAGCATATTTCATTCGTTCATTCAGAAAGGCTCTGAAAGTCTGTGACCGAAATGTGACCTCCGGTGGACAGTAGCAGACTCTAAAATGAGACAGATTCAGTTCCACGTGAGGTTATTAATTAGCAAATGATATTACGAGTGTAAACATTAGGTGAGCAGGTCACATTGCAACCGCGTGTCCTGACAACACGCTTCATGACGAGATACGCAGTGATGAGCAATTTGGCTGTTTGCACCAAGCGAAACACGACAGAGATTTAAATACAGCCATTCGGACGCACAGATTATGCACTCTATCACGAAATGGTATGGTTTATAGTCTATTTAATACATATTAACCCTCTTTAACATTATTAAATGTAGATGCTGAATCACTGATGTGTGTTTAGTTCTAAAGTTCAATTTCAGACGGTTTATTTTATTGTCCAGATCTGAGGTGAACTATCTGCTGCTGCTTTCAGTATAAGGCAATAAATATCATGTAAAATGGCATTCAGACTCACATTGTTAGCACATTTAACACTGAATAAAGCACATGAGGTGTCCCTGAGCTGATCATTGTCAGTTTTCTGTTGTTCAGCTGTGAGAAACAGAAGCCGTTTCTAATATATCAGCTCGAGGTGTTGGTTAGGACAAAAACTCCTTTAATATGGAGAATATTCCTTCTATCGGGTGCCGTTGCTTTTATTTAGAGCACGGTTTAAATCACTCGCTCCTGTCCTCAATCTGGCAACCTGCGCTTGCGTTTGTTTTGATCCAGGAGTGCAATACCTAGTTCAACCACTGGGTGTAAAACCTAAATACTGCACTTTTAATTTGATTTTTTAGTCTTATGCCTCACCCAGAATACAAAAATACAAATAAATACAATTAGATCATTTACTTTAATCAGTACTATTGGAATGTGAAGAGACCTTCAACCAGCACAAACAAAAATGCTTCTGAAGACAGTCACCTACTGCACCTTTAAGCTGAATACCTTGCAAAATAACTAGAAACGTACTGTCATCATGGCAAAGACAAAAGAAATGAGTATTCAGAAATTAGGTTTTACGTTTAAAAATGTGTTTGAAGTCGGTGCCAGAGGTGTAGTGGTTAGTGCGTCGACACATGCGCAGTTCGATTCCGCCTCGCAGTCCTATGCCGATCCTACCCCTCTCTCTGCTTCCCATGCTTTCCTGTCAATTCTCTCTACTGTCCTATGCAATAAAGGTGAAAACCTTTAAAAAATAATTATATTTAAAAAAATGTGTTTAGAAATATGATCGCCATTAAACAGCACATGGCAATTACTTGTAAAGGAATAAACATTTGATAGGCTCTAATAATTTTGACTTCAATTATACGGCATGCACTAAAATGCTTTAACAATAACAGCGATGATGGTGATGGTGATGGTGATATAAAGTGCCTTTGGGAGAAACATCAAAAATAGCATGCGTGTGTCACGACTTCAGCGATTAATAAAGCTTCAGATCACAGCCATGTGAAGTCATATATTACATACACTGCTGCTCTAAACGTACATTTCCGGACTCTCTCGTATCAATCGTCTGATCTTGTGCGCAATGAAATCGAGATTTCATATGATACTAAAGCTGCAGCACAACACAGCAACGGTGACTCAGCCAATGATCCAATAATGAGTCAAGAAAATGAACATGGCTTCTTTGATTTCATTGCACTGGAAATGGAAGGTTGGGTGGAGTGCAGTGCATTGTGGGATGCATTATTTGAAGTGCAGCAAAAGTTGCAAGGTATAGACACAATATGAATAAACTACAAAAATAGCTGTCGTGAGTGTGTTGCCGTTCCACAGAGAGTCATTCACAGACATGATGAAGAAGGAACATTGCCCTCTAGTGTCTTCTGCGCTCTTTCTCACACAGCAGGGTGTCTTACAAGTGGTGTATCATCAAATTCTAGCTTTTTTTGTGTGCTTATTTAAGTCCCCGGTGCATCAACCAACTTAGAAAATGTGAAAAAGCACATGCCAGTTACACTTTCCCTGCAAGTATGTGGAAGATGTGCTGTTCGGATTTCACTCCCCTATAGTGATTATATATTATATTATATTATATTATATTATATTATATTATATTATATTATATTATATTATATTATCAGCCCTTAATCTGTACGTTAACCCTGACAGTAAGCCATTTTACTTGCTGTAGCAGCTGGAGATGGCTTTACAATGTTTACAAATGTAACGTTGTTGTATGAACAATGAACATAGTCAAAATAGTTTTGGTGTAAATTGGAAAAAAAATCAACAGTGAATTGATTCTGAGATTTTCAAAAATGCTTCACCATTTTTTTCTTTAATTGATTCTGAGAATACTTTTAACCGCAAACAGTGCTCTAGGCTAGTTTTTAAGATTAGACGGCACTCTAGGCTTGTTTTTAACAGCAGGTGGCGCTCTAGGCTAGTTTATAAGAGCAGACGACGCTCTAGGATAGTTTTTAACAGCAGACGGGGCTCTATGCTAGTTTTCAACAGCAGGTGGCGCTTTAGGCTAGTTTTTAACAGCAGATGGTGCTCTAGGCTAGTTTTTAAACAGCAAGCAGCACTCTAGGCTAGTTTTTAACAGCAGACAGTGCTCAAGGCTAGTTTTTAAGAGCAGCTGGTGCTCTAGGCAGGTTTCTAATTGTAGACGGTGCTTTAAGCTTGTTCTTAACAGCAAATGGCACTCTAGGCTTGTTTTTAACAGCAGACGGGGCTCTAGGCTAGTTTTTAACAGCAAATGGCGCTCTAGGCTTGTTTTTAACAGCAGACGGGGCTGTAGGCTTGTTTTTAACAGCAGGTGACGCTCTAGGCTAGTTTTTAACAGCAAATGGCGCTCTAGGCTTGTTTTTAACAGCAGACAGCGCTCTAGGCTTGTTTTTAACAGCAGACGGCGCTCTAGGCTAGTTTTTAACAGCAGACGGCGCTCTAGGCTAGTTTTTAACAGCAGACGGCGCTCTAGGCTTGTTTTTAACAGCAGACGGGGTTCTAGGCTAGTTTTTAACAGCAGGTGGCGCTCAAGGCTAGTTTTTAAGAGCAGACGGTGCTCCAGGCTAGTTTTTAACAACATGTGGCACTCTATGCTAGTTTTTAATAGCAAGCAGGGCTCTAGGCTAGTTTTTAAGAGCAGGTGGCCCTTTAGGCTAGTTTTTAACAGCAGGTGGTGCTCTAGGCTAGTTTTTAACAGCAGATGGCGCTCTAGGCTAGTTTTTAACAGCAGAAGGCGCTCTAGGCTAGTTTTTAACAGCAGAAAGCGCTCTAGGCTAGTTTTTAACAGCAGATGGCGCTCTAGGCTAGTTTTTAACAGCAGGTGGCGTTCTAGGTTAGTTTTTAACAGCAGACGGTGCTCTAGGCAAGTTTTTAACAGCAGCCGGCGCTCTAGGCTAGTTTTTAACAGCAGGTGGCGCTCTAGGCTAGTTTTTAACAGCAGATGACGCTCTAGGCTGGACGTTAATTAACAAGTAACCATTGTTGATATTTTGACTGTGTGAGATTCACTTGTTTTGTTGTTTCAGAGTGTCAGAATAGCATGTAAAGGCACTGCCCTATTCTAGAAAGCTCATTTGCATTTTAAGGAACACACAAATATGGTATGTTTTTGCTCATAACAAAATAGAGGCAAATTTGATAAGCTATAATAAATAATTAGGGGCGCCACGGTGGCGTAGTGAGTAGCACGTTCGCCTCACAGCAAGAAAGTTGCTGGTTTCGAGCCCCGGCTGGGTCAGTTGGCATTTCTGTGTGGAGTTTGCATGTTCTCCCCGTGGTTGCGTGGGTTTCCTCCGGGTGCTCCGGTTTCCCCCACAGTCCAAAGACATGCGGTACAGGTGAATTGGGTAAGCTAAATTGTCCGTAGTGTGTGAGTGTGGGTGTGTGTGTATGGATGTTTCCCAGAGATGGGTTGCGGCTGGAAGGGCATCCGCTGTGTAAAAAATATGCTGGATAAGTTGGCGGTTGATTCCGCTGTGGTGACCCCGGAATAATAAGGGACTAAGCCGAAAAGAAAATGAATGAATGAATAATAAATGATTAGAGGTGTACAGTACTTTGAGCTGAAACTTTACAGACACATTCTGAGAACACCGGAGATTAATTTAGCATCTTATAAAAGGCGCATATTGTGTCCCCTTTTAAACCACACATCACTGATGCTGAAGGTTCTGGTGGTGGTTTGTCACATCGCTCTGTCACCCTCAGGACAGCTCACATACGCACAAGAGAAACCAAGCCTGCACAGCTGACACATGTGGATTTAATAAAGCACTGCGCCTCAGGCACTTCTCCCCTGAGCCCGAAAAACCATGACACTCAAAAGACAAATGAATTTCACCTTAAGCACCTGTGTTACTTGTGGTATAAATAAGACTCTTGCTTTTTGGCCGCTCCCACCTAGTTGAAGTCAGAATTATTCGCCCTCTTGTTTGTTCGTTTATTTTTTTCAAATATTTCCCAAATAATGTTTAACAGAGTAGGAATTTTTCAAAGTATTTCCTATAATAATTTTTCTTCTAGACTAAGAGAAAGTCTTGTTTGTTTTATTTTGACAATTTCAAAGGTCAATTTTATTAGCACTATTAAGTCTCGCTATGTTTGTTTGCTTGTTTATTTATTTAGTTTCTACATTGCAGTGTTGTGTTTTCTTTTCGTCGTTTTCTTGGTTTTCTTGTTTGCAGATTGCTGACGCCTGTCCCACATTTATGCGGCTAATTGTCAATAATAGGGGTGTCAAAATTAATCGTTTCTTCGGTGCACCGCAACACAGATGAGGACAATTCAGTATCGGTTCAGTAATAGATCGTAACTAGTTATTACGTACTGACGTCATTTATCTCATCATTCATTCATTCATTTTCTTTTCGGCTTAGTCCCTTTATTAATCCGGGGTCGCCACAGCGGAATGAACCGCCAACTTATCCAGCATTTGTTTTACGCAGCGGATGCCCTTCCAGCCACAACCCATCTCTGGGAAACACATCCATACATACACATTCACACACATACACTATGGACAATTTAGCTTACCCAATTCACCTGTACCGCATGTCTTTGGACTGTGGAGGAAACCGGAGCACCCGGAGGAAACCCACGCAACCACGGGGAGAACATGCAAACTCCACACAGAAATGCCAACTGGCCCAGCCGGGGATCGAACCAGCGACCTTCTTGCTGTGAGGCGAACGTGCTAACCACTCGGCCACCGTGGCGCCCGTCATTTATCTCATATGCGCTATATTACAGTAGCTTACTATGGCAAGGGAGGTGAGCGTGAGTAATTAAAACACTCCAACTACTTAAAAACACAGAGACTCTGCACAACTCACTGCATGTGTGTTTGCTGGACGGTCTTTCACTGACGCTTACAGCAGAAGCCCCTGAAGAACTGAAAGTAAACTCCACCTCTCTCTCTCTCTCTCTCTTAAAATTATAGATATATACATATAATGATTAAATAAAAATATAAATAATATATAATTCATTATTCAATATATATTATTATTCAACATATCATATTTTAATTTAATATATCATAACATAATTCAATATATCATATTATTATTCAGTATATCATATCATTCATATATATCATTATATCAATAAAAAATAATAATAGATCAGAAAACACTGTACATTTTACAATCAACAATGTAGGATAAAACAGTAATAATAAAAATAAAAACAGTAATAATCAATAAATTTACAATGATTCAGTTCAATGACTCTCTCTCTCTCTCTCTCTCTCTCTCTCTCTCTCGCTCTCTCTCTCTCACTGTGGACCTTTGACCTGCTGGCATGAGGTAACTTCCACTCGATACTTCTCGATACAGACAGGAGCGAAGCGATCATGGATCAGCAGTGATCGCCGATGCCGTTTGTCACTCATCGGTGAACAGCGATATTAGAGCCAATCGCAGCCCACTGTGTTGAGCATGTGACCAAAACAGCGGTGTAAAGAACTCGCTAGACAACACTGAGAAAGCAAGCGGAATATTTAGATTTGTTTATTTGCTATAAATGCTCATGTTCTGTGCATGTACTTGAGTTTTTCACGGTACAGTTTATATATCGGCGCCACTGTGGCGTAGTGGGTAGCATGATCGCCTCACAGCAAGAAGGTCGCTGGTTCAAGCCTCGGCTGGGTCAACTGACATTTCTGTGTGGAGTTTGTATGTTCTCCCCATGGTTGCATGGGTTTCCTCCCGGTGCTCCGGTTTCCCCCACAAGTCCAAAGACATGCGGTACAGGTGAATTGGGTAAGCTAAATTGTCTGTAGTGTATGTGTGTGAATGAGTGTGTATGGATGTTTCCCAGAGATGGGTTGCAGCTGGAAGGGCATCCGCTGCGTAAAACAAATGCTGGATAAGTTTGTGGTTCATTCTGCTGTGGAGACCCCGGATTAATTAAGGGACTAAGCCGAAAAGAAAATGAATGAATAAATGAATGAATGAATAAGTGAATTCATATATTTGACTATTTGTATTTAAGGACAAAATTGTATTACAAATAATATATAAATATAAATATCTTTACACATTGTAATACAAAAACTGTTGTGGGGTGAAGTAAATTATCAAATTGTATATGGAAAACATCGTTAATGCACCGAGATATCGAACTGAACCGAATCGATGGCATGATAATCGTAACCGAACGGTGAGACCCGTGTAGGTTCACACCTCTAGTAAATAATATGCTAACACACTTTACAGGGTTCATGCACATTTTTACTACTAAAATTCCATGACTTTTCCATGATTTTTCAAAGACTTTCAAGTAAATTGTCATGACCTAATGTTTCATTCAGTGTCTACATATGCGTGGTAAAAGAAAAACAATGCATGTTCAACTTTATTACAGCATATCATAAAACATGCAACAATCTATTTAGTTTCAATTTATATTTATATCTATGTAAAATTGATTTAGATAATGCTTACGCCGCACTAACAATGTGAGAGTATGTGATTGGCCAAGGACAGAAAAGAAGTAATTAACCTATATTCAAGTATACAGATATCTGTTTTCCATGACTTGTCATGCCATGCCAGTTCCATGAGTTTTCCAGGTTTTCCATGACTGTATGAACGTTATGATAACCTTTGATAAAAATATCACGCTTTCACAGTATGACAGTATTGTGTTTACTGCTCTAAAATATATTATTTTTAAATGTCTGGCTAAAAAACGAAACTTTTTTCTCCTTTGAACACAATATATTTTATTTTGAGAAACATTTAAAGTATTTTGGAGCAGTAAACATGTCAGGCTAAATAATTCAAGTGAATCATTGACTTCTGCTGTCTTCATTTGTTTCGAAAACACAGATGCCTTTACAATTTACACCTAAAAAACATTTTAAAAAATGTAAATAAAAAAATCTTACACATACCTTAGGAACAGTATAGCAGAAAATTTTGGCGGTATGAAAACCTTGACTTTTCCAAACTGCGGTATACCTTGAAAACGATTATCATCCCATGCCTAATGAACCCTGACTTTAGCATGGTTTAAAAGCTTTTTACTATAAATTATTATTGTATTTTGGTTGAGTTACTGGTGCGTTGGGACCGGTGCAGTGCTTTGAAACAGTAGAAATGCATATAATCAACACCTTATCTCTTGCTATACACTTTACTAACCTACGAGGGCGTTTAAAACCTTTTATTAAAATTAGAAGCCGTCTCGTGGGTAAAGACGAAAATGAAGCTTCGGTTGTCTCTGGTCATGTGATGATGGCAAAACAAATCAAACTGCTTCACTGCGAGATGTATAATTTTTTTGATACATGCTCCGAAGACTCAGTGCACAACGTCACATCACTACTAGTATCTTGAAAAATATCTAGTCTAATATTATGTGCCTGTCATCATGGCAAAGATAAAGAAATCAGTTATTAGAAATGAGTTATTGTTCAGAAATGTGTTGAACAAATCTTCTTTCTGTTAAACAGACATTGGGGGAAAAACTATGCAGGGGGGCTAATAATTCAGGAGGGCTAATAATGACTGGCTGTAACTGAATTTAAACGTTGTCGGTAGTGATGAATAAGAGGAAGGAGGAGCTTAAAACAACTACTTTCACCTTTGAACAGCTTCAACTCTCGGAGTGCTCTGCATCAAAGTGTGACGCCAGAAGTGTTTCCCTTTATAGACGTGATGGGCTTTAAAATCAAACACTAATGAGATGACAGTCATTCTGGGACTGTAATGCCCTCAGGAAGTGCGTGCATCATTTCAGTAAAATCACATTCACACTTCCTATTGAACGGAGTTATTATCAGCGTCGCTGCTCATCAGCTTAATTTGGCATCTGGGTCTGAATGTTTACGTAAGGCAATGGTCTCAAACTCAATTCCTGGAGGGCCGCAGAGGGCTGCAGAGTTTAGCTTCAACCACCTCCAACTCACACCTGCTTAATAGTCTCCAGTAGTCTTGAACACCTTGATTAGTTGGATTAGCTGTGTTTGATTAGGGTTGGAGCAAAACTGTGCAGAGCTGCGAGCCTCCAGGAATGAAGTTTGAGACCTGTGTCGTAAGGTATAAAAACATAAATAAAAGGATAGTTTACCCCAAAAGTATCAGTGATTTATTATTTACTAACCCTCAAGAGGCTCCAAACCTTCCCTTTTTCTGTTGAACAAAAAAGAAGATACTTTGAAGAGTGTTTGAAACCGGTAACCATTGAAATCTATTGTAAGAAAAAGCAAATGCTGTCTACTAAGTCAACAGTTACCGGTTTCCAACATACTTCAGAATATCTACTTTTCATTTTCAACAGAAGAAAGGACTTCAAACGGGTTTGGAATAGGTGGTGGATGAGGAAATGATGACAGAGTTTTCAGTTTTGGGTGAATGATCCATTTAAAGAGGTAATTGGGAGTAATTAAGTTCTTGATATATATTAATAACCTATATATTGGTGGATTTTATTTGTCTTACAACACCCTATATCAGGTGTGCAGAATTATTAGGCAACTTCCTTTCCTTTGGCAAAATGGGTCAAAAGAAGGACTTGACAGGCTCCGAAAAGTCAAAAATAGTGAGATATCCTGCAGAGGGATGCAGCAGTCTTAAAATCGCCAAGCTTCTGAAGCGTGATCATCCAACAATCAAGCGTTTCATTCAAAATAGTCAACAGGGTCGCAAGAAGCGTGTGGAAAAACCAAGGCGCAAAATAACTGCCCATGAACTGAGAAAAGTCAAGCGTGCAGCTGTCAAGATGCCACTCGCCACCAGTTTTGCCATATTTCAGAGCTACAACATCACTGGAGTGCCCAAAAGCACAAGGTGTGCAATACTCAGAGACACGGCCAAGGTAAGAAAGGCTGAAAAACCACCACCACTGAACAAGACACACAAGCTGAAACGTCAAGACTGGGCCAAGAAATATCTCAAGACTGATTTTTCTAAGGTTTTATGCACTGATGAAATGAGAGTGAGTCTTGATGGGCCAGATGGATGAGCCCGTGGCTGGATCGGTAAAGGGCAGAGAGCTCCATCCGACTCAGATGCCAGCAAGGTGGAGGTGGAGTACTGGTTTGGGCTGGTATCATCAAAGATGAGCTTGTGGGGCCTTTTCGGGTTGAGGATGGTTCATTATCCAATATATTATGGATCATTATCTAATTTATCATATTATTATTCAGTATATCATATTATATTCAGTATATCATATCATTCATATATATCATTATATCAATAAAAATCATAATAGATCAGAAAACACTGTATATTTTAATCAACATTGTAGGATAAAACAGTAATAAAAAAAATAAAAACAGTAATAATCAGTATATTTACATTGATTCAATTCAATGACTCTCTCTCTCACACACACACACACACATACAGAAAGCACGGAGTGATCAAATCAGGCCATCGGCGTTTCACAGCAGCACGGACCAAATAGGACACCTATCTCACCCACAACTCATCTACAGATTCACCGGAAGCACAGCTACACTGGGGACCAATGGAAAAGCACTGAAGACACCTGCACACTCCTACACCTCACTGTAAATAAAAAGCCCTTCAGGGGTGTGTTCATTCACAACTTGTGTTTGCCTTTTCACTCCACCCTGCTACAATATACTTGGCCAAAAAATGTATATTATTATTATGGTCAACTGCTCTGATACCTTCAGTAAATATGTGGCCAGTCAGGCAATCAGACCTCTATTACTGTAAAAATTAACCTATGATTTGCATCAAAAATCTGAGGTGCTCTGACGCATTTGGTCCTCCTTTTGGATATTTCCTGAGGGTTCTCATTCACTATGTCTTTCTAAATTTGTTTTATAATCTCCTTTTATTTTTGTCTTTGCTTTGAAGCATTTGTATGCGTTTGTTAAAATGTCTAACAAAAACTGCTGTACTTGTCACGAGACACCAGTACCACAAAGACAGAAAAACAAAGAAAAGGTGTGCTGTAAGATTGTCAAACACATATGGAAGAGTTTTGTTTTAATCAGCCAGTGCTGCTAATCTCAACACGGCCAACTACTGGCTGATTTATAGGCGTATGGATACTCTTGTAAAAGCCCAGTACATCAAGAGCTGTCTTTAGGGCTTTTAAACATGATGAATATTGATGTGCATGATAATGAAATGCAAAACCTGCAGACTTACTCCATCAGTGTGTCCGTACTGAATACATCAGCATAAGAGCCCGCGAACATCAAGCCAGACCCATCCTGAGAGAAACAGAGAGAGATACGCTCAGCATGCACTTCTGTTCATGTTGTAAGAGAGGAAGAAAACAGCACCAGACATGTTCCTCTTCATCTTTATTTGTTGTTACCTATATATTTTCTTTCAAACAATCAGAGCACTCTTTTTAATACCAAATTAGGAAAACGACAGCTAAAACTAATATATCACATTATAAATATATATACAGTTGGAGTCAGAAAGCATTAGCCCCCTGTATGTTTTTTCCCAAATGTCTGTGTAATGGAAACAAGGTTTTCTTAAACACATTTCTAATCATAATAGTGACAATAAAGTGACATTTACAGGCTTAACTGGGTTAATTAAGGTAAAGTTAGGGTAATTTGGCAAGTCATTGTTTAACAGTGGTTTGTTCTGGAGACAATTGAAATCAAATATTGCTTAAGGGGGCTAATAATATTCGCATTAAAATGGTTTAAAAAATGAAAAACTGCTTTTATTCTAGCCTAAATAAAACAAATAAGACTTTCTCTAAAAGTGATTGCCTTTCCAGCAACAACCCAGTACTGGGAAACACCCATACACTCTCACATTTAGGGCTGAAGAATTTTTTTTTTTTTAATGACATTGCAATGTTTTGTTTTTCTGCGATATATATATTGAGATATGAATATAATTTCACCAGATGATTTGCATAGCCCAGTTTGAAAGGAATTCATAACTTTATATTGACTGGAATATTTTCTTAGGACTAATAATCTGCATAAATTAAACATATATCGTTTTACGCTTTTCTGGAGCAATTCAAACGGTATTCAGGTGCAGGAACTAAATAATCACATATAAAAAAATTACACTTCATAATATTTGTTAATAAAAAATAAACCATTAATTAATAATAATTAATAAAAAAAAAAAAACGTTCATTCATTCATTCATTTTTATTTCGGCTCAGTCCATTTATTAATCAGGGGTCATCACAGCGGAATGAACCACCAATTTATTCATAATGTTTTACACAGCGGATGCCCTTCCAGCTGCAACCCAACACTGGGAAACACCCACACACTCATTCACACACATACTGTACACTATGGCTAATTTAGTTTATTCAATTCCCCTATAGCACATGTCGTTGGACTGTGAGGGAAACCGGAGCACCCGGAGGAAACTCACGCCAACACGGAGAGAACATGTAAACTCCACACAGAAATGCCAAATGACCCAGCTGGGGCTCGAATCACACTACCCACTGCGCCACCATGACACCCACAATTAATCTTTGTTAAAATTGTAGGGGTGTCAAAATTAATTGTTTCTTCGGTGCACCGCGATGCAGACCCAAACAATTCGGTTTTGGTTCAGTAATAGATCAGAACCGGTTATTAGGTACTGACGTCATTTACTCATATGCACTATGTCGTGGTAGCGTACTATGGCAAGGGAGGCGAGCATGCGTAATTAAAACACTACTTAAAAACGCAGAAACTCTGCAAAACTCACTGTGTGCGTTTGCTGGACAGTCTTTCAGTTCATATACCTGACTGTTTGTATTAAAGGACAAAATTGTATTACAAATCATATATAAATATATTTATACATTGTAATACAAGAACTGTTGTGCTGTGAAGTAAAATATCAAATTGTGTATGGAAAACATTGTCAATGCACCGTGATATCGAATTGAATCAAATTGATGGCAGGATAATCGCACCCGAACCGTGAGACCAGTGTAGGTTCACACCTCTATACAATTTTAGCATTTCTTATATTCAGATGGTAAATAAATACACTTGAAATCTCACGGTCATAGGCCTTAAAAACAAAGTGAACAAGCAAATAAAAAAGTTCCCCCTTTTAAGGTTCATACAATCAGTGTTGGGTAAGTTACTATAAAAAAGTAATTAATTACTAATTACTAATTACTTAATCAATATTGTATTTAAAATACTTATCTAATTGCTGTGTCTGAAAAGTAACTTAATTACTCAATAAGTAACTGAACTAAATACTTCTTGAAATCCCTATAAACCTTGAGTGGACAAATAATAAAAATTTAACTCTGTAAATAATAAATACTTAGATAAAACATACAATCAAACATGTGTCAAACATGAAATAGTTTAGCCTTTTAGTTTTCTGAATCATCTTTATTATATTCTATTTTTAAAAAATCTATAATAATTACATGCATAATAATTTTTAGTATGCAATGTAACCTTCTTAAATATTATTCTGCATATCTATCGATCAGGCAGGATCAGGCAATCTTTACAAAAAAAGCATTATTTTTGGTGGTATTAGAATGAAAGCCCGTGCAGTATGATCGGAAGTGGACAAAAGGCTGAAGATTTATATGGCATGTTTATGAACTGGATTGTGTCTCTCTTGTTTACCTGTGATCTGATCGAGCAAGAGGTGTCTTATTACTCTGTAAACAGAGCAGCATCAGTCATGTTAAATTCGCCGACTCCCTCTGTCACATCTGCGTAGTCATCCTAGCCTTTCTCATAGTAATCTTCATGAACCAGCCCATGTAAGGTGCGCGATAGCCTTGAAAAAGCCGCGCACTACAGCACGCAGCCGCGCAATGAGGAAAAATAAATTGATTAATACTGTAATGTTCTTGTCTGGGAAAATTTTCATTTGGTAAAACAGCCACTCGCTTCAGCTGAGTCCGACATCTTCCGCTTTATGACTAGCAGCAAACTGGCGCGCGGCGCTATCACATGCATCTGCACTACGATGATTTTAAAGCGCCAGAGTTTACTTTTACCTTTTAAACATAAATTAATAAAACTGTGTAAGATTATTCAGCGAGTTTAATTACTTTACAATGTAACGCAGGTACATTATAAGTAACTGTAATTAAAATACCTAAAAATGAACAGTAATTAGTTACTTTACTTTTTCAGTGGAAAAGTCATTTAATTACAGTAACGCGTTATACCCAACACTGTATACAATGTGGTTCCTGCTCAACTATAATCCCATTCAAACATCCTAATGGATGAATAAGCTATAACTGAACTTAAACTTACATTGCAGATTTTGCAATGTGACTATTGGGGATTTGCATATAGCGAGGACCCGGAGAAAACCCACACCAACATGGGGAGAACATACGAACTCCACACAGAAATGCCAACTGACTCAGATGGGACTCAAACCAGCGACTTTCTTCCTGCGAGGCCACAGTGCGCAGTGGGATGACTAGGCATGGGACGATAACCGTTTTCAAGGTATACCGCGGTTTGGAAAAGTCAAGGTTTTCATACCGCCAAAATTTTCTGCTATACCGTTCCTAAGGTATGTGTAAGATTTTTTTATTCACTTTTTCTTGTTTGTTTTTCAGGTGTAAATTGTAAAGACATCTGTGTTTTTGAAACAAATGAAGACAACAGAAGTCAATGATTCACTTGAATTATTTAGCCTGACATGTTTACTGCCCCAAAATACTTTAAATGTTTCTCCAAATAAAATATATTGTGTTTGAAGGGGGAAAAAGGTTTTGTTTTTTAGCCAGACATTTATAACGAATATATTTTATAGCAGTATACACAATTAGGCATGGGACAATAACCGTTTTCAATGTATATATATGGAAAAGTCAAGGTTTTCATACCGCCAAAATTTTCTGCAAAACCGTTCCTAAGGTAAATGTAAGATTTTTTTTTCATTTACATTTTTTGTTTGTTTTTAAGTTGTAAATTGTAAAGGCATCAGTGTTTTTGAAACAAATGAAGACAGCAGAAGTCAATGGTTCACTTGAATTATTCAGCCTGACATGTTTACTGTCCCAAAGTACTTTAAATGTATCTCAAAATAAAATATATTGTGTTCTAAGGGGGAAAAGATTTGTTTTTTAGCCAGACATTTATAAAGAATATATTTTATAGCAGTAATCACAATGAGGCATGGGACAATAACCGTTTTCAAGGTATACCGCGGTATGTAAAAGTCAAGGTGTTCATACCGCCAAAATTTTCTGCTATACCGTTGCTAAGGTATGAGTACGATTTTTTTTATTTATATTTTTGTTTGTTTTTAAGTTGTAAATTGTAAAGGCATCAGTGTTTTTGAAACAAATGAAGAAAGCTGAAGTCAATGATTCACTTGAATTATTTAGCCTGACATGTTTACTGTCAAAAATACTTTAAATGTATCTCAAAATAAAATATATTGTGTTCAACGGGGAAAAAGGTTTTGTTTTTTTAGCCAGACATTTAAAAATAATATATTTTAGAGCAGAAATCACAATACTCTCATTCTGTGAAACCATGATATTTTTATCCAAGGTTATCATACCGTCAGAATCTTATACCGGGCCATGCCTAATCACAATACCATCAAACCGTGAAACTTTTATAAAAGGTTATCATACCATCAGAATCTTATACCGACCCATGCCTAGTGCTAACCACTGAGCCTCCATGCTGCCCTTCAATGGTTACAAATTCACAAAATTCATCAAAATATCTTAATATGTGTTCAACGAACCACTTGTTGGGGTGAATATGACTTTCCATTTTGCATGAACTCTCTCTTTAAACGTGTTAACCTTCAGGACAGGAAACAGATCAGCATTATTATGCATGCTTCTTTCATAGGAAATTCTACATCCTGGATGTTGTCATCCGTGTGTGTATAATACATGCCCTGAGGAAAGCAGACAGCAGTTGTAATCCAGCGTCTCTGCAAGTTCAAACTCGATACATGCGGAACGCTCGCGGCATGACCAAAACTTCATCATCATCATCATCATCATCATCATCATACGCTTCTCAAACTCCCTCTGGAGCGATCACCTGCATTAACCTTCTGCTGATATTTACTGGATAACGTAACACCCGTGAGTCACACACCTGACAGCTCATCACAGCCTCCCTCCGCGCTCCGCTAGCTGACTCACTTCTCAGAATGTCACCGAGAAAGAAAAGAGTCCACGTATTGATTCACGAGCCCAGCAGAACCGATGGAGGAAATGACACACTTCATATCAGCTCGTTTCCTGTGCAACTGGACTAATGCGTCTCAATCCAGCGTCTCCCACTCACAAAAACACACTCTGTGTGCTCCATCTGTTAAACTCGCAGACAACAATAGCAACAGCCCTTTCCTTTAGGTGCTGTGGGCTTATAATAGTGCGTATGTGTGTGTGTGTTTGTGTGTGTGTGTGTAAGCATCCTTTTCCTGACCCTGCTGTATACAGGACACACCTCACCATCTGACTTCCTCACACTCTTTCAGAAACAAGGAAAAGAGGCTAAACTAATATTTAGATTTGTGATTTTCACCACATCATACCTGAAGCCAATAGCTATGCTAATTAGCCAGTCAGAGAAAAACTACAGGTAAATAATTATTCATTCATTAATTTTCCTTTCGCTTAGTCCCTTATTTATCAGGGGTCTCCACAGCGGTCAACACCACTCATTATATAACGCCAGAATGACAATATAATATCATCATAATCAGAGCAGAGGTGGGTAGTAACCATAGACTGTAAAAAATATGGACGTAGTATCCGTGACGTCACCCATAGGTTTCTGATGAACCCAAAAGAAGCTACTAGTAGGCGTGGCCAACCGTCGCCATTTTGTTCGCGCGTCATCGCACCAACCGAGGCATACCAAACAAGGGCAAAGAGGTGGAGCGTGAACGGAGCTACAGGACGCATGCTGCCATTTAGCTAAGAGCTTTCTTATGGGAGAAACACATAATATTTCATTACCTGCGACTCGTTTGTGTTCTGACCACATGTGCTTGGTTGTACACTATATCAATAAAGTGTTTAGTCTGTTGAAAACACTGTTGTAATACATCAAGCCACTAAACATTGTTCTTATGACATTTTTCAACAGGAAGAAAGTGCGAATTACATCCAAATACTTCAGATATAGTCTGTGTTAGTAAATGCAGGGCTATTGATGAAATCCAGGCAGAACACTGTATGACAACGCTTCAGATGACGATTTTATAGACTACAGCTGATCAATCTGTCAGATTCTGGAGAGCATTAGAGCTCTGAAGAACATTATAAATCATAGATTATCCTAAATAAAGCAATTACATTTATAGAGATGGTATAAGTATATAATTTCACTAATCTGGGAAGCGAAGGCCACGTAATTGGTTTGTGAGCACAATTAAGTGCACACAGCATGCCATATCATCTGATAATCGCAGGAAATAATTCCAAAAGGCAACTGACTGTGTAAAGCCACATAAAACAACACAAAAATACAATGAATATGCCGAGATCAGCGGCTAATCAGCCGGAATCAGCTGAGGTCACGTGACGGCGACCAGCGGGACTAGCTGTCACTCAAGTGGCCACGCCCTTAATTATGCAAACTTAATTTAGCTTAATATAACAGAAACGGAGGAGTTATAAAAAAATTCACCCCCTCACAGTTGTCATGAAGGGTAATATAAGCTATATGAACCAAAATCGTTGTTTGTACCAGGCTGTAAACATCTTTTTTTCTGCTGTAAAGTTGGCCATTTCACCAGTGGACTCATTAGAGATTTGCTCTATTATAGAGCCAGGACTAGCGGAATTTCGATGAATTGCAGTTTTAGTTACTTCCGTATTGGCTTCCCGAGGGAGAGCGGGAGGTTGCCGCTTGGTAGTAACGAGTTACATTTACTTACATTTACTTGAGTAAAATAGTTAGTAACGTGTACTTTTTGAGTAAATAAAAAAATGTGTACTCTTACTCAATTCAACTATTAGAGAAAAATCATTACTCTTACTCCGCTACATTTGGCGGCGTATGGCGTTCGGCTTTCGGCTTTCGGCTAGAGCGCGCTCTCCTATGTTGGAAGGATGGCTGAAGTCGAGGTAACGTGCGAGTTTATACTGCGGTCACGCCACGGCCATCTGCGGTTCTGAGAAGGAGATTCACGCTGTCTATGCAGTGAGTTTATCTGACCAGGTCACCCACGGCCTCAAGTTCAGTCTGTGTTTTCACTTCAAGATGGCAACAAGATTAATAGTCTTGATAATGCGATGTGTGCTGTACATCGAACTGACATCGCAACTTATACATGAACTACAGCTCCAACCTGAAGAAACACACAGCGGTAAGTGTCAAAATCATCCCAATTTGAACCTTATTAATGGTATGGGATGGGATAACTGAAGACACTGCAGATTAATGGAATGACTTATTAGCCATGGCCTGCACAAGTCATTCACACTGTTAAACATTAAAATATAACATTTAAACATTTTTAACATAAAAATGGTGTTTGTGTATATTTATACACACACACACACACACACACACACACACACATACACATACACATACACATATATATATATAGTTATGAGCAGGGCCAGACGGAATCTGCGGACATTTTGTGCTATTTCTGCGGAGTATTTTGTTAAAAATCTGCGGATTCATGCGGAATGATTTTAGGAGTATCATAACTAAAAAATGAAAGTATGAAATAAAAAGTAATACCTTTTTAACATTTATTTAATGTTTACAATGCAAATCCAATTAGATCCACTTTATTTGGTAAACAAAGCAAGTCTCTCGTATAAAATCTCTTCTAAAAGACAGAAAATATTACTTTACAAACTGTATTGTAAATAAACCATATGAATATTTTCATATTTATCAATATTTTTACTGAAATTAATTTGAAAACTGAATAAATATACATTTACACACATTTAAACCAGTAAATAAACAGAATTAATGATGGGCTAAAAATCTGCGGAAATCTGCGGAATTCTGCGCGCGCAGATTCCGTGTGGCCCTAGTTATGAGTAATATTTTATTTACATTTTATTTGTTTAGTTTTTTAGGTGTAAATCGTAAAGACATCTGTGTTTTTGAAACAAATGAAGACCGCAGAAGTCAATAATTTAGCCTGACATGTTTACTGCTCCAAAATACTTTAAATGTTTCTCAAAATAAGATATATTGTGTTCATGGGGGAAAAAAGGTTTTGTTTTTTATCCAGACATTTAAAAAGAATATATTTTAGAGCAGTAATCACAATACTGTCATACCGTGAAACCGTGATATATTTATCCAAGGTTATCATACCGTCAGAATCTTATACTGGTCCATGCCTAGTCTACATGAAACTGACATCAAAAACATTAGGTTAAAAAAATGTCCAATACAGCTCTTTGATGTGCACTGAACAGATGTTATATGTCTTATTTTAATGAACTGATAAGACACATTAGAATAACTTCATTTGACATTCTTAATTACAATCTTATTTGATCTCTCAACCTGCGATTCCCCTGACCAAACACACACACACACAATTATTCAACCATTTATGATTATTGTCTTTTATGAACTGTCATTTTTGCATGTGGGTCAATGACGTGATGCCCATTTTAATGTCCAAATATAGTTATTCAAAACAGACATAGATATGAAAACATGCTTTACTGTTTGCTCTAAGGGGTGGCACGGTGGCTCAGTTGTTGGCACTGCGGCCTCACAGCAAGAAGGTCGCTGGTTTGAGACCCGGCTAGGTGAGTTGGCATTTCTGTGTGGAGTTTGCATGTTCTCCCCGTGTTTGTGTGGGTTTCCTCCGGGTGCTCCGGTCTCCCCCACAGTCCAAACACATGCTTTACAGGTGAATTGGGTAAACTAAATTGCCCGTAGTCTATGTGTGTGAATGAGAGTGTATGGGTGTTTCCCAGTACTGGGTTGCAGCTGGAAGGGCATCCGCTGCGTAAAACATTTGCTGGAATAGTGGCGGTTCTTATGAATAAAGGCCCCCTAATGAATAAAGGGACTAAGCCGAAGGAAACTGAATGAATGAATGTTTGACCTAAATAATTTCTGACCTAAATAAATGTAATGGGATGCAGGACAAAAGGGCAAATTAATCTATTAAATAAATTATATATAAAGGAATTCTGTAATGTTTTAAATCAGTATAAATTGTCTGGAGATTGTCAAAAAGAAGTACATAATTTATTAGAACAAATACATACTGCTATGTACTTCTAGCAAAACTTCTAGCCAAAAAAACAAGGAGCTATCATTATTGTAACTGTATTGCACAATATAAATTATTAACATTCGATAGTTTTTTATTCTATGCTGATGTGTGTTTAATGTTTAAGATATTTAATGATCTTGCTCCACCACCCCTCAAACAATGTGTAATAGTCTGCAAGGACAATAAAAGACAGACAAGGTCTTCGGTTAGAGGTGATTGTTCAGTTAAACTCAAGAGAACTGCTTTTGGACAATCAGTTTTTTCAGTCAAAGCAGCAGAAAGATGGAATAAAATACCAGTGCATATTAGAGAGACGACCACTTTTAATCATTTTAAAACTCTTCTAAAAATTTGGCTTAAACAAAATCAAATATGTAACCATTGATTTGATTTTATTGACTAATGTATTGTGTGTACTGTATTTTAAGTGTATTTTGTATTTTTCCACTGTTAAACTCATTTACTAAATTTGTTACAACTTCCTGCCCAGGGACTACAGATGTAAATTAGCTTTACAGCTAACTCTGGCACAACATGTCATGTTGTACATTGTCCCTGTATAAATAAACAAATAAAATAAAAAAAATAATAAAATAAATTTTTATGTGCATTCAATTAAGCCGTTTCACTTTAAAGGGATAGCTCACCCAAACATGAAAACTCATCAGTAGCTCTCCCAAACATGTTTCAGGTTCTTTCCTCCATGTGACAAAGAAATATTCTAATAGGACATTAGCGGTCATTGAGCTGTTTTACAAATTAAAAAAATTACATATTTTTGATTTTGTTTTAGATCAAATGGGCTGGGCGATATATGGCATAAATACAATCTCATTTTCTTTTCGGCTTAGTCCCTTTATTAATCTGTGGTCGTCACAGCAAAATGAACCGCCAACTTATCCAGCATATGTTTTACACAGTGGATGCCCTTTCAGCTGCAACCCATTACTGGGAAACATCCATAGACACTCATTACCACACATACACAACAGCCAATTTAGTTTACCCAATTCACCTATAGCGCATGTCTTTGGACTTGTGGGGGAAACCGGAGCATCCGGAGGAAACCCACGCAACCACGGGGAGAACATGCAAACTCCACACAGAAATGCCAACTGACCCAGCCGAGGCTCGAACCAGCGACCTTCTTGCTGTGTGGCGATCATGCTATAAAATAAGGGACTAAGCTGAAAGAAAATGAATGAATGATAATAATAATAATAATGATCAATATTAATTTCATTAATTAATATTACACTGGGCGCCACATTAGCGTAGTGAGTAGCACGTTCGCCTCACAGCAAGAAGGTGGCTGGTTCAAGCCCCGGCTGGGTCAGTTGGCATTTCTGTGTGGAGTTTGCATGTTCTCCCCGTGGTTACATGGGTTTCCTCCAAATCACACTCGTGTGTGATTTGATTGGACAGGAATCACATGACTGATTTCTATACTCTCCATAGTCAAGAAATAATAAAGTAGTGACTGCAGGTTGGAGGAAAGTAGTGGAGTAAAAGTACCGATACTGCACTAAACATGTGCTCAAGGGAAAGTAAAAGTCCACCTCTTTAAAACTGCTTAGTAACTTACAATTCCTGAGAAAAACTACTCAATTACAGTAGTGCAGAGTATTTGTAATAAGTTACTGCTCTACATTATATTTATTTATATATATATATATATAAATGTGACTTTGTGTTGTCATTTAGATCATTTTTGCTTAACATAATTAAAAGATGCCATGTTTTTAGAACTGAATATATTCTTAGTAACAATACAAAACAAATACTTTAATTTCAGAAGAATTCAATGAAATAAGCCTGACAAAAAAAACGACAATATCTTTATATGAAGTCAATAATATCTGACTTTTATAGAATTATATTTGTTTTACAAAACAACTATTCACATTTTTCTTTAACCCATAACTAGGGCCACACGGAACCTGCGCGCGGAGAATTCCATAGATTTTTAGCCCATCGTTGATTCTGTTTATTTACTTGGGTAAATGTGTGGAAATTTATATTTATTCAGTTTTTGAATTAACTTCAGTAATAATATTGAATAATATGAAAATATTCATGTGATTTATTTACAATACAGTTTGTAAAGTAATATTTTCTGTCTTTTAGTAGAGATTTTATATGAGAGACTTGCTTTGTTTACCATATAAAGTAGATCTAATTGGATTTGCATTGTAAACATTAAATACAAGTTAAAAGGGTATTACTTTTTATTTCATGTATAAAGTTTCTAGTTGTGATACTCCCAAAATAATTCCGCATAAATCTGCAGATTTTTAACAAAACACTCTGCAGAAATAGCAAAAAATGTCCGCAGATTCCCTCTGGCCCTACCCATAACTTATGTTTTAGTTTTGTGGCTGTATATATATCCCAGAAGAGAAATATAGACAAATATCTGTATGCTTACAAAGCTTTGTATGCTTGTTTTAAAACTTATAATTTGTTTCTACAGCCACAAACTTTCTTAAATACATGAAAAACACTCATAATGATCAAAAGCAGTAAACAACTCATCACTAAAATGCTTTTGTCGCTAATAAACTGACTTTGAATGAGTCTGTAAGTTTGCGCTGGTGTAGTTCGTAAACTCGAAGCGACATCTGATCGCCATGACAACCACTGAACATGAGCGCGCAAAATAAAAGCAGCCCAAAACCAACAGTGAACATCCGTGCAGAACTGACTTCGGTTTGGTAAAACACAACACACCGCTTAAAAACACAAATACAGTGAGAGACACGAGTGTCTGATAAACACACGCGTACCTGCAACACAAAGAAGTCGGTGAGCTCCACAAACTCCAAGCGCCTCAGTCAAAGTGTGAAAGTTTTTCCGTAAAAGTAAAAGTTGTGATTTCCGTCCGCGTTTCTTCTGATTCCAGCGATGAAAACATAAAGCTCTAGTCTTAATTAAATCTCACTGTCCACTCATTTGTTGCCTGTGTTTCTAAACAGCGAACTGCCCACCGAGAGACTACATTTTGGGCATCAAATGTTTCTAATAATAACCGTTTCCTTTGTGACGTAAACTACTCTTCCTCCAGGGGGCGCTCGGCCGCTCATCAACCCGGGCTCCACCGATGAGATGTATATTTGCTTATTTTTACACATTTCTACTATATAACGCATGATATGTTACATATGATCATCACAAACATTCATATATGACATGTAAATTAGGTCGTAGCTAAAATATGTATAAAGTCATGCTGAAAATGTTAAGTGCGTTGAGAAAAGTAACAGATGTGACAGCGATGTTCGCTCGCTTCTTCATTTTTACGGTTTTTATATTGTTTATTTGCTATATTGCATAGTGTAACATATAATAAGTTACATATGATTAGCATAAACATTCATGTATGACATACAAATTAAGTATCGTAGAGAGTAATTTTAAGAACAGCAGGCAATCTTTGCTGCGATGAGAAAAGTAACACATGTCACGTGCAACAGGGTTCGCTCGCTTCTTCATTTTTTAGCTTTGTAATATTTATTATTTTGTTTCTAAAAATGTGAAAACAATAGAGCTTTACCTTATTTAAGTTTGTTAATATAAAATGCTTATTTTTTATCATATATTTGTATTAGCATACACTGTTAAATGTGGTCTTTGGGTACACGCAATCGTCACTCTGGATACTAACAATTCTGAAAGATTCAAATGAAATAGAAATAACGTTTTAGAGAATTGTTATTTACTATACCGGTTGTGTCTGGCCAATAAGGACCAGCCATAGTAAATAAAGCCCCGCCCACCAAGGGCTCGGCGTCACTTTAAAAGCCGTTCTAGCAGCTTGTTTGATTTCTGTGTGTTTTAAATCTCAACCTGTGTGTGTCTTCATTCATTCATGAACCTCTCTCGCCGCTCCCAGGAGGAAAATGAGGTATTTTTGTTCACTTTAATTAGATGCGAATGAGTTTCGTTTCGTAATGAGAGAACAAGTTCGTCCTAAATAAGGGAGTGATTTTACTCATTATCACTTGATGACAGGTTTTAATGTAATTATTCTATTTAAGACTAATGTCATTATTTCTTTTAAAGCGAAACTTCTTCAGGTTGTTTGTTACATCACATAATAAATATGCATGTATGTGTGTATGTAAGTGATTAAGAGTAAAATAAGCTGTTTGTTTCTTTTATATTCTTTAAAGATATCATCGAAAAAGATCGATGATATCTTTAATAGGATAGAAATGGATAGAAATGGAGGCAGTATTAATAAACAATTTTAAAATTATGACAATTAAAGCGACAGTTCAAAGCCTGAAAAGTCTGTCGTTTTTGTTGTTGTTTGTTGAGGTCATTTTGTAAAATGCTGAAAACCGGTAACCATTGACTTCCATACCATTTGCTTTTCATTCATTCATTCATTCATTTTACTTCAGCTTAGTCCTTTTTTATCATGCTCGAGTGACGTCACTGACGCTGTTCCAGTAGTCTAGCTGTGTGTTTGAAGCTCCGTCGCCTCGATTCGCAATTTAGATTTTTATCATAGAATACATCCACATTCGCTAAATATTTCTCCGTTCTACCTAGGGTGGACATACCTTTAATACATTTATACAAACAAATCTACCTTAAAACGTTCTGTCTCTCGAGCATCCGCTTGTTGCTTGTAGCTTTAGCCTGCTAGCACCGCTAGCCAGCAAAAGCTACCGGCTTCCTTCACTCACTCATTTACCCACTTACTGGCTTTGCTCCTCTCCCTTTTCAATGTCGCTTTTGTGTGCAGGAGAAACTACGATCGAGTTGCTGGATCGCGAGATCGACAATCTGGGGAAGCTCATCAGCGATCTGAAGATGAAGCGTGCGCAGCTTCGGGAGCGGCGTGCTTCGCTCCCTGCTCCCGGCGCTGCGTCTCGCTCATCTGAGGTAAGTGTTCAATACGATCACAACACTCCGTCTACCTCAACCCCGCGTGTTTCTCTGTCCAGGCCCAGTGCACCGCGTACGCGGCTCGCCCAGTGGTCGTTCACGCCGACTCCCGGCTACCACGGCCCCTGGGTGCAGCCGCGGAAGGTGCCTGCCAGGTCCCGGGGCAGGACGTCTCCTGCTCCCCCGTTCGAGATCTCCACGGAGAACCGCTTCGCCCCCCTCCGCGAGACGGGCCGCGATGTGGCGATCATCGGTGATTCCATCGTTCGCCACGTCCGCGCTGCTTCCACTAAAGGTAACAAAGTACGCACTCACTGCTTTCCCGGTGCCCGCATTAAGAATCTCTGTGCCCAGGTTCCTGCTATCCTGACCGCTGGCGAGAGCATCGGTGCCGTCGTCCTCCACGTGGGGACGAACGACACCGGGCTGCGACAGTCGGAGATCCTGAAGGAGGACTTCAGGAGCCTGATCGAGACGGTTCGTCGCACCGCGCCCACCACGCAGATCATCGTTTCTGGACCGCTTCCTACCTACCGCCGAGGAAGTGAAAGGTTCAGTAGACTTTTTGCTCTGAATGAATGGCTATTAACATGGTGTAAAGAACAGAAACTGCTCTTTGCCAATAACTGGTATCTTTTCTGGGAGCGTCCTAGGCTCTTCCGTGCTGACGGGCTGCACCCCAGTCGAGCTGGAGCTGATCTGCTGTCGGACAACATATCCAGGACGCTTCGTTCTGTCTGACTAGTAAGTAAACATTCAAAAAATCCACATTCTAGCCATATAGACCCTTCTCCATCCCACTTAATTCACAATATTGCATGTCCGGCTAACCGCATAGAAACTGTGTCTGTTCCTCGTATTACTAGACCAAGAAATAAGCGTACTGTGTGCTCTAGAAGACATCTATTAAGAATCAAACCAGAAAAAATACCAAAAAATGAAAATATAAATATCATAAAGCTAGGTCTCCTGAACATCAGGTCACTAGCACCTAAAGCACTTATCATAAATGACATTATTACAGATAACAATCTTAATGCACTCTGTCTCACTGAAACCTGGCTGAAACAAAATGACTATATTAGTTTAAATGAAGCAACTCCTCCAGGATTCTCTTATAAGCATGAGGCTCGTCAAACTGGTCGTGGTGGTGGAGTTGCATCAATCTTTAGTGGTATTCTTAATGTTAATCAGAGAAATGGACTTATGTTTACCTCCTTTGAAGTATTGGCGCTTAATGTTATGCTTTCGGATACTATGAATAAAATGCTATCTCTCGCTTTAATCACCATATATAGACCCCCAGGACCCTATGTCAATTTTCTAAAAGAGTTTTCTGATTTTATTTCTGACTTACTAGTTAAAACTGATAAAATACTAATTGTAGGAGACTTTAACATCCATATAGATAACGTTAATGATACACTAGGGCTCGCATTTATGGATCTACTACATGCCCTTGGGATAAAGCAAAATGTTGTTGGTCCCACGCATCGCTTAAAGCATACTTTAGATCTAATTCTCTCTTATGGAATTGAGGTCATGGATGTAGAGATTATACCACAAAGCGACGATATTACGGACCACTACCTCTTACTTTACAAGCTATGTTTACCTGACATTAGCAGATCCGCACCAATTCATCGCCTTAGTAGATCTATCGTTCCGTCTACCAAAGAGGAATTCGCAAATAACTTGCCTGATCTGTCTTTATTTCGAAATGCACCTGCAAATGCAAATGACCTTGATGTAATAACTAGCAGCATGGATGCCATCTTTACTAGCACACTAAATACTGTGGCACCCATCAAATTAAAAAAGACTAGAGAAGATAAAACTACATCATGGTATAACAGTCATACGCGCGCTCTCAAAACAGCAACCCGTGCCCTGGAACGTAAATGGAAAAAAACTAATTTAGAGGTCTTTAGAATTGCGTACAAAGACAGTATGTCCAGCTATAGGAGGGCCCTCAAATCTGCCAGGGCCGAGCACCTCCGTAAACTGATAGAAAATAACCATAACAATCCTAGATTTCTATTTAACACCATTGCTAAATTAACAAACAATCGGTCATCGTTGGAACAAAATATCACACCGCAAATGAGTAGTGAAGACTTTATGAATTTTTTCAGTGATAAAATAGAAGGCTTTAGACAAAAAATAGATGTTAAAATCTCTGTACAGCCTTATACTTCAGATCCAGTAAACATTGCACTGAACCAAATTAGCCTACAGTGCTTCGAGAACATAGAACAGGAAGAGCTAGACAAAATTATAAATAGTTCTAAACCAGCTACGAGTATGCTAGACCCAATTCCAACAAAATTACTGAAAGAACTGCTACCTGTAATAGGAGAACCTCTTCTTAACGTTATCAACTCTTCTTTGTCATTAGGACATGTTCCAAACTCTTTCAAGCTAGCTGTTATTAAGCCTATTATTAAGAAACCACAACTGGACCCTTGCAACTTAGCTAATTATAGGCCTATTTCAAATCTTCCATTTATGTCTAAAATACTAGAAAAAGTTGTTTCGGCCCAATTATGCTCCTTTCTGCAGATGAACAATGCTTTTGAGGTGTTCCAGTCAGGTTTCAGGCCTCATCACAGTACAGAAACTGCATTAGTGAAAATAACCAACGATTTACTATTAGCTGCTGACCAAGGGTGCATCTCGCTGTTAGTCCTGCTAGATCTTAGTGCCGCATTTGACACAATTGACCACAATATTCTCATAGATCGCTTAAACTCTACAGGTGTCCAGGGAACGGCTTTACAATGGTTCAAGTCATACTTAACTAATCGTTACCAGTTTGTGAATATTAATGGACAACCTTCACAAGTCAGGCCAGTTAAGTATGGGGTGCCTCAAGGTTCAGTTTTAGGCCCTTTGTTGTTTACAATTTACATGCTGCCCCTGGGAGACATTATTAGAAAACACGGGATCAGCTTTCACTGTTATGCGGATGATACTCAATTATATATTTCTACTAAACCTGACGAGTCGTCTAAACTATCAAAACTAACTGAGTGTATTAAAGATGTTAAAAACTGGATGACCAACAACTTCCTTCTCTTAAACTCAGACAAAACTGAACTATTACTTATAGGACCTAAATCCTGTACACAGCAGATCGCACAACTCGACCTGCAACTAGAGGGATGCAGAGTTAGCATTAGCTCTACTGTTAAAGATCTGGGTGTCATATTAGACAGCAATTTAACTTTTGAAAGCCATATCTCCCATATCACAAAAACTGCATTCTTTCATCTGAGAAATATTGCTAAGCTACGAAGTATGCTATCCATCTCAGATGCAGAAAAGTTAGTTCATGCTTTTATGACTTCCAGGCTGGATTACTGTAATGCTCTGCTCGCTGGTTGCCCAGCCTCCTCTATTAACAAAATTCAGCTAGTACAAAATGCAGCCGCCAGAGTTCTTACCAGGTCTAGAAAATATGATCATATCACCCCAATTTTATCCTCATTACACTGGCTGCCTGTTAAGTTTCGTATTGAGTTTAAAATATTACTTCTTACATATAAAGCATTAAATAATCTAGCTCCTGTTTATCTAACCAACCTACTGTCTCGCTACAATCCAACCCGCTCTTTAAGATCTCAAAACTCAGGGCTTCTAGTAGTACCCAGAATAGCAAAATCAAATAAAGGGGGTCGAGCCTTCTCATTTATGGCTCCTAAACTCTGGAATAGCCTTCCTGATAATGTCCGAGGCTCAGACACACTCTCACAGTTCAAAACTAGATTAAAGACCTATCTTTTTAGTAAAGCATACACTCAATACGTCACTTAGCTGTATGATGCATGAATGTGCTCCACGCATCTCATTTATATACACTATGAACTGCAGCTACGCTAATTATTTTCTTTGTTCTCTATTCCAACTGGGGATACTCATCCCGAGGCCCCCAAAGACTTTGCAGCGCCAAGGATGCGATCCAAGACCCGTGACGAGACGATCCCAAGGCTCCTTAACCCTGGACCTCGCTGTATCCCGAGCAGCTGCTTGGCGGAGTAGCAAGCAAGAGACGGATTCCTGTGACCCTCCAAGGACAGACGAGCCTCGAGTTCTCCAGCCTCCGGCGACTAGACTGCAGCTAGAGCTGCGCACCGATGGATTACTCTTCAGTGTTTGAACTCTAAGTAGTGAATATTAAACAACACTGAACTGAACTGAACTCAGCTATATACTAGCTATTAATTTACTAGCTAATAACTAAACTGTCATTTTCAATTTACTATAACCTTCTATGTGAAGCTGCTTTGACACAATCTACATTGTAAAAGCGCTATACAAATAAAGGTGAATTGAATTGAATTGAATTATCAGGGTTCTCAACACCGGAGTGAACCGCTAACTATTCCAGCATATGTTTTACGTAGCGGATGCCTTTCCAGCTCAACCCAGTACTGGGAAACCCCCATACACTCTCAGTCATACACACACTATGGTCAGTTTTGTTTATTCAATTCACCTCTAGAGCATATGTTTGGACTGTGGAGGAACCCAAGCTAGCATGGGGAGAACATGCAAACTCCACACAGAAATGCCAACTGACCCAGCAGAGATTCGAACCAGTGACCTTCTTGCTGTGAGACGACAGTGCCAACCACTGAGCCACCGTGCTGCCACATTTGCTTTTCCTACTGTGGAAGTCAATGCATTCTTCAGAATATCTCCTTTTGTGTTTAACAGAAGAATAAAATGAAACTCATTAGCATTAAAAATGAAACTCATTAAGGTTTATTTACCACTTGGTGTATTTTATTTTTGGGTGAAATGTTTATGCATGTTTTTAATAAGAGAAAATTTATCTTGGAGAGGGCCAAACCAAAGTATTTGATGGACAAACCCAAAAAGGCGAATGGTAACGTTTTTTTTTTAAGGTGCCATTGTTACATGTGTATCATAGTAATTACAATTAATTATGCATAATCGCATGCAAATAGGCGACTCGGTGGCACAGTAGGTAGTGCTGTCGCCTCACAGCAAGAAGGTCGTTGGTTCGATCCTCGGCTGGGTCAGTTGGCATTTCTATGTGGAGTCTGTATGTTCTCCCCGTGTTCGCGTGGGTTTCCTCCGGGTGCCCCCACAAGGAATGAATTGGGTGAGCTAAATTGTCCGTAGTGTATGTGTGTGAATGAGAATGTGTGGATGTTTCCCAGAGATGGGTTGCGGCTGGAAGGGCATCCGCTGCGTAAAACTAATGCTGGATAAGTTGGCGGTTCATTCCGCTGTGGCGACCCCGCATTAATAAAGGGACTAAGCCGAAAATTAGTGAATGAATGAATGAATGCATGCAAATAACCCTCATTCTTGTGGAAGGAGCTCGGAGTAGAGCTGCTGCTCCTCCACATCGAGAGAAGTCAGCTGAGGTGGCTTGGGCATCTGTTTCGGATGCCTCCTGGATGCCTACCTAGGGAGGTGTTCCAGGCATGTCACACCGGGAGGAGTCCTGGGGGAAGACCCAGGACACGCTGGAGGAACTGTCTCTCGGCTGGCCTGGGAACACCTTAGGATCCCCTTGGAGGAGCTGGAGGAAGTGTCTGGGGAGAGGGAAGTCTGGGGTTCTCTCCTAAGACTGCTGCCCTCGCGACCCGGCCCCGGAAAAAGCAGATGAAAATGAGATGAGATAACCCTCATTCTAAGGCTAACTATATTGTGAGTACGTGTATTCGTTCATTTATTTTCCTTCGGCTTAGTCCTTTGTTTATTAGGTGTCACCACAGCCCCCATAACCCCCAACTATTCATATGTTTTACACAGCAGATGCCCTTCCAGCTGCAACCCAGTACTGGGAAACAACCACACACACTCATTCACACATACTCATACACTATGGTCAATTTAGTTCATTCAATTCCCCTATAGCGCATGTGTTTGGACTGTGGGGGAAACCGGAGCACTGGGGACAACATGCAAACTCCACACAGAAATGCCAACTGACCCAGCCGGGGCTTGAACTAGGAACCTGTCGTGAAGCCACAGTGCTAACCACTGAGCCAGCATGCTGCCCCTAAATACTAGCTTTTTATTATCACACAGTAGTTGAATTAATAGTTACACTGTAACAATGATACCATTAAAAAACTGTAACCAAGAGAATTCCTGGCATGCTTAATATTTCCTGGCACACGTGATATTCAAGCTCAAACACTCAGAGCGACAGAATTACCATGCAGGATTAAATCTGCTCACATGCTGCTTATAAGCACAGACTGGGAGAAAAACGTTTATGATTATGAATACTTGACACTTGCAGCTCGGCTCTCAGTTCAGATGCACTCTGGCAATACTTCAACTTATTGGAAGAGATTTGGAGAGTTTCCCGTTTTCGTGTTTTATTCACACAGCACCAGCATCTGGATTAGCACACAGTCCTGCTCACACAGCTCACAACTGCACCAAACACCAGGGGCGCCGCTGGCTGGCAGGGGCCCTATGGCAACCTTTGCTGGGATGCATTGGGTAGTGTCATTAGGGCCCCTTATAATATTTCTTGGGGCCCCAAAACTACTTGGGCCCTTAGAATCGTCTTAACTTTTCCCCTCCTAGCGGCGCCCCTGCCAAACACTTCTATTATTACTCTAACTTTCTGACTGATGATTGTTAAGACTATAGATACACTGTGAAACATATCAGTCAATTATTAGTTTCCGTGTGATTCACAAGCGTTTATTTATGGTTGTGAATTGCATTATGGGATGTTGATCTCTGCTCTGTCGACTTTTGATGATGAAAATTCAGCTCTACAGTTTAACAAAGTGACTTTTATTGACATTTTTGTAGCTTGAAATAATATAATGTATAAGAAACAATATACACTCACCGGCCACTTTATTAGGTACACCCGTCCAACAGCCCGTAAGCGCAAATGTCTAATCAGCCAATCGTGTGGCAGCAACTCAATGCAAATATGCATGTAGACATGGTCAAGACGATCTGCTGCAGCTCAAACTGAGCATCAGAATGGGGAAGAAAGGTGATTTAAGTGACTCCGAACGTGGCATGGTTGTTGGTGCCAGACGGGCTGTTCTGAGCATTTCAGAAATTGCTGCTCTACTGGTATTTTCACGCACAACCATCTCTAGGGTTTACAGAGAACGGCCTGAAAAAGAGAAAATAATGAATGAGTGGCAGTTCTGTGGACACAAATGCCTTGTTGACGTTCTCCCCATGACATGTTGGCGTGGGTTTCCTCCAGGTGCTCCGGTTTCCCCCACAAGTCCAAAGACATGTGCTATAGGTGAATTGGGTAAGCTAAATTGGCTGTAGTTTATGAGTGTGAACAGGTGTGTATGGGTGTATCCCAATGATGATCCCAGCTGGAAGGACATCTGCTGCATAAAACAAATGCTGGATAAGTTGGCGGTTCATTCCACTGTGGCGACCCCTGTTTAATAAAGGGACTAAGCAGAAAAGAAAGTGAATGAATGAAGGAATTTTAACAGTGTACTGTTACAAAGTACTAAAACTCATTCAGATGAAACAACATGTGCAAACTGGGTTAACATTTACAATTTTCTATCTCACTTAAAACTATAGTATATTAAATGCATTAGATGGTTTTGTTGTTGTTAATGTTTGCTAACTCATGCTACTAACTCTGCTTAATTTAAAGTCAACTTCACCCAAAAATGAAAATGTTCTCACTGTTTACTCTCCCTCAAGTGGTTTTAAACCTTTTTGGCTTTCTTTCTACTGTTGAACATAAAGGAATATATTTCTGAAGTAAGCTGTAAACCTGTAACCATTCACTTCCATAGTAGCAATTTTTTTTTGAATTTTCAACATTTTTCTAAGTATCTTCTTTTGTGATCGACATTCATTCATTCATTTTTGGCTTAGTTCCTTTATTAATCTGGGGTCTCCACAGCGGAATGAACTGGCAACTTAGTCAGGCATATGTTTTACGCAGCGTATGCCCTTCCAGTTCAACCTATCACTGTGAAGCATCCATACACACTCAATTACACTCATGTCTTTGGACTTGTGTCGGAAACCGGAGCAAACCCAAGCCAACACAAAGAGAACATGCTATCTCCACAATAGTAAATAATGACAGCATTTTCATAATTGGGTGAACTATCCCTTTATTAAGAGCAGCATAAAACCTCAAATATTTATGGAAAAGAAGATCATTTTCGCAGAACTTCCACATGATGGCGCACTTGGAAAGATTTTATTTCTTATTCCAACAGTTCTGTCGTTAATACACTAGATGTCGCTATTCTCCTTTAAAATCATAGTCACCGCTTTGCATCTTTTATCTATCTATCTATCTAATGTACACCTGGGCCTCGGCTGGGTCAGTTGGCATTTCTGTGTGTAGTTTGCATGTCCTCCCCCATGTTGGCGTGGGTTTCCTCCGGGTGCTCCGGTTTCCCCCACAGTCCAAAGACATGCGCTATAGGGGAATTGGGAAGGCTAAATTGTCAGTAGTGTGTGTGTGTGTGTGTGTGTGTGAATGAGTGTGTATGAGTGTGTATGGGTGTTTCTCAATGATGGGTTGCAGCTGGATAGGCATCCGCTACGTAAAACATATGCTGGATAAGTTGGCGGTTCATTCCGCTGTGGTGACCCCTGATTTAATAAATTGACTAAGCTGAAAAGAAAATGAATGCACATTATATCTGCCAAATAAATGTTATTTTGAACTGTATTAATGAAAGTGGAAAGTATTTTTTCACAACATTAAACAAAAAGCTTTCATCATTAATACAAAGATGAACGCAATATTACATATTAATTAATAAAAAATAAACGAATGTTTCCAAACATTTGACTGATTACACATTTATTTTCTGTGTTGACACATTTAATTTGTGGGTTTCAAGTGTGTTTATGAAATTGTTAAATTAAAAACAGTTTCAACATTGAGGATGTCACATCACGTCATTTAGGATCATTATAAAGCATTAAACATTAAAATGTGTCTCCACATTTACATTAAGTATTCATTCATTTTCTTGTCGGCTTAGTCCCTTTATTAATCCGGGGTCGCCACAGTGGAATGAACCGCCAACTAATCCAGCATATGTTTCACGCAGCAGATGCCCTTCCAGCCACAACCCATCCCTGGGAAACATCCATACACACTCATTCACACACAAACACTACGGACAATTTAGCTTACCCAATTCACCTGTACCGCATGTCTTTGGACTGTGGGGGAAACCGGAGCACCCGGAGGAAACCCACGCAACCACGGGGAGAACATGCAAACTCCACACAGAAATGCCAACTGGCCCAGCCGAGGCTCGAACCAGCGACCTTCTTGCTGTGAGGCGAACGTGCTACTCACTACGCCACCGTGGCGCCACATTAAGTATTTAAATGTATTTATTTAGCCTATTATTATTATTATTATTATTATTATTATTATTATTATTATTATTATTATTATTATCCGGGTTTTTTTCACATCCGGCTGTTTACGACACCTGTTAAACCACATCCGGGAGCTTTGTATTCTCTAGAAATGGATTAAATAGTTTTAAAACCAATTACCAAGCTTAGAGTTCCTTAAGCGGTTTGTAAACATTCAGATAAAATCAATTAAAATATTTTAGATAAAATACCTTTTAAATAAATCCTGCCTTTGGGATTTAAAAACAATAAAACATATTAATATAGTTCTTCGGGTGTAAAACTTGGTGCAAACGCTGAAAACGTGATACCTGTTACTTTTCGCAGCGCTAAAAAAGATAAACTCTAAAAAATCCGGGGTTATTTTTTCTACCCAAATGTTGGGTTCAGGCATTTGGGTAATTTTGGGGGGTTATTTTCAGAGTCTTGGGTAGTTTTTGGGTAGTGCTATGTAACCCAAACTTGGGTTATTTTTTGGGTAGTAACTGCAAAGACTTGAATCAATGCAACCCTAGCACCACACAGACACATCAACCCAGCTCCTTGGGTCAAATCAACTCCCAGCAGGGGCTGACTGCGATGCCATTATTTTTATTATTATTTATATTATTATTATTATTATTATTATTATTATTATAAATGTTTGCGAGCAATCCATAAATATGAAACAAATTGTTTTGAATGCAGTTCATAATTTGTACTTGGTTTTGTACGATCTTTGAGGTGTGTTTACAAAGTGTAATGTGCTGAAAAAAATTAATGGAACAAAAAAATAAAGCTAATACAATATTGACCCGTTTGTTTTTTATGTGGTTAATGATTTTAAAAGAAAGCTAAAAAATACATTTAAAAATATAACCTATTAATTAAGTCAAATTATCCTATTTTTTTAAGTAAAAATGACCAATTATTGGGTAGAAAAACAACCCATTTTGGGTTAATTACTTGGGTTAATTTAACCCCTGCTCTGTTCTGTCCTATATTTACCCAGCCATAAAGTTAAAAACAACCCAATTTGGGTAGTTTTTAACACTGTGTTTTTAGAGTGTAAACCAATCATGCTTAACTGCGTTGACTATGTGAAAATACATATTTTTAAAATGATAATTTTAATGATAACTTTATAAAAACAACTTTATGAGCGGATTATGTTTTTTCTAAAATAAATATAAATCGTTGTCATTTGTTTTATATTTTCACTGTTACAAAAACAGTGCTGATATTTAAACGCGATTCAATGAGGATTGATGAATCTGGGCCGCAGAGCGCCGCCTGTCGGAAAAAACATCGTGCGTTTTCCAGGAACACCAACAGGCCGGTAACATCTGCGGTCCAATGAGAATTTACCTTTCTGTTCAGTCCACACAAGGCATTTTGGGAAATGAGTTTCAGAAATCCGCATTCTGAACGCGAGTTACGCCATCAAACCAGCGCAGCGCCAAGACAGACCGCGGATTTACGCCGACTGCGCGCTGGTCTGTTTCTTGTGATTATTTCCATAGAGCAGCATGAGGAACCCTGTGAGATTAAAGCTGTAGATCAAACCAGCCAGATCACACATCAGCACGTCCACAAAAGAGCATGGATCGGCGGAAAAAAGAGCTCGTGGAGAGCAAGAACGCGTTTTTATGACGGTTTCTGCGTCTACATGGCTAATTCAGGACCGCAGAAGGGAAAGTTAAAAGGGCAAATCAAGGAAGAAGAGAAGCTCGGTCCATCCAAAGGTCTGCCCGTGCTTCACAAGTAAGATCACTTTTATAAACACCTATATAATGGATACTAACATCATAACACGCATCACGCACCCCGCTGGAGGTTATTTGACGTAAATGTGTTTGTGTTTCTGTCTCTTTAACTGCTCAGTCTCATCAAATGTTACATTGTATCTTTTCAACTTCCTTGCCGTCGGCGAAGTGATACAATGTATCATTCTGTGCGGAAAGAACTCGTTCTAAAGCCGCGCTCCAGTGATGCTTCCGAAGTAGGAAGTGGGATTCTGACATTTGGAACACGCTATCATTAAAGAGCGGCGTTTAAAACCCTCCAAACAATAATATTACACTGTGGAACTGTGTTATTCTGTATGTGAACTACATCTGTTATGGGGATAAGTTCGAAAAAGATCATCTTTATGAATAATAGACTCTTTATTAATT
>CAIGQQ010030348.1:3467249-3477318 GCA_903798035.1 Danio albolineatus | reverse complement strand
CTGACATTCTCATTAATAATAATATCATTTCAGGAAAGTATTCTTGGCGAAATCATATATTAGCAGCTAATAACTATCAAAGTAATAGTGCTATTGTTGCTTTGAAGTCATGCTTGCATCTGATTTCTGGCTGAATATTTAAAGTACCATGGTAAACAAGGGAGCTTGTCAACAAGTCGTCACTAAACGAATGTTTACCTCAGTAATTTTGTTAGTCTGTCAAGTCTTTATCCAGCAGTCCCTCATGATGACTCTGGATCTAGAGTGTAACAGGTGTTAACGAAAGACTGTGTGTGTTAAGCACATAGTATAAAATGTTTAAATGTTGAACTCTTCAAACCGAAATCAAATCTGAAAGGCGTGAATGTGGCTTTTTATCAGGTTATGATATGAGTTCATTGAGTAAAGGTTAAGTAGGTGTTGATTTCCACACCGCAAAATCAATGACAACAAACAAGTAATGACAACAGTGTTGCTTTACCTTATTTTATAAGTTAATCAGGTTTCAGCGACATTTTGTGAACGTATACAAAATTAACTTTACTATTTCTTGTCAATTTGATGTAAGTTCAGATGAAAGAAAGGCTAATGTGATTCAGTGGAAATATTTAAGTCATCAAGATTCGTTTTACAGTGAACAATGACTCATTTTATCACAAATCTGCCGTTGTCAGTCACATGTTTTAGTTAAATATCTTGTGCCTGTTTTGGCATTGTTGACGTACATAATAGAGCCTGTTTGGTTTCAATACGTTGATTCAGGCATCATCTCTGTCAGCCCACAGGAATCTGTACACACTAAAAAATCCGGTTGAGGCATTTGGGTAATTTTGGGCTGTTATTTTCAGAGTCTTGGGTAGTTTTTGGGTTGTGCTATGTAACCCAAACTTGGATTATTTTTTGGGTAATCATTTCTTAGACTTGAATCAATGCAAACCTAGCGCCACACAGGCACATCAACCCAGCTCCTTGGGTCAAATCAACTCCCAGCAGGGGGTGACTGCGATGCCACATATATATATATTATCATTATAAATGTTTACAGGCAACCCATAAATATGAAATGAATTGTTTGGAATGCAGTTCATAATGTGTATGTAGTTTTGATCTCTGAGGTAAAGTGTATTTACAAAGTGTAAAGTGCTGAACAAATGTAATGGAACAAAAAATAACTAAAGCTAATACAATATTCACCTGTTTGTTTTTTATGTGGTTAATGATTTTAAAAGAAAGCTAAAAATTACATTTGAAAATATAACCCATTAATTAATTCAAACTAACCTGTTATTTAAGTAAAAATAACCAATTATTGGGTAGAAAAAACAACCTATTTTGGGGGTTAAAAATAATAACCCAATTACTTGGGTTAACTTAACCCCTAATGTGTTCTGTCCTATATTTACCCAGCAATAGGGTTAAAAACAACCCAATTTGAGTAGTTTTTAACACTGTGTTTTTTAGAGTGTATACATCCGTGTATGTTCATACGTCTACATAAGAACTAGTCAGACTGGTTTTGTGAGCTGGGTTATTGCGAAAGTGCAAGAACATAATTTTCGTGAAACTTCCTGTGTGTGACATATTGATCGTGAATAAGCAACAAACCTTTTGCTGAATGCATGACTGATCATAAGTGATTGAGCGCACCCTCGGGTTCTGGTTGGTTTGGGGCTTTTCCTTATAATGCATCATAGGATTTTTAATAATGTGAGCAAGGGGACAGGAGTAGTACGGTTTGCTCCTCTTTCTTGTCACGAAGCATAAAGTGCAGTATTAATGGAATGGGCTAATCTAAATGGTTTAGATTTTGCCAGTGTCTCTTGAAGATAGACAACAGCTGAAAATGAATGTTTCCGCACGATACGTATGCGTACACACATTAAAATCATTAGCAAAGGAGACACGACTGACCTTAACAAACAAATGTGCTCCTCACAGCTTATCAAAGCTCGAGAAACAGTGTTTTCTTTTTCTAATATATAATGAAAGGATATCAAATCTGATGTGACAAAATATCTGTGCTACACTAAAAAATCCAGGGTTATTTTTTTGTAACCAAATGTTGGGTTGAGGCATTTGGGTAATTTTGGGGGGTTATTTTC
This sequence comes from Danio albolineatus, assembly GCA_903798035.1. Lineage (NCBI taxonomy): Eukaryota > Metazoa > Chordata > Actinopteri > Cypriniformes > Danionidae > Danio > Danio albolineatus. The sequence continues at coordinate 3,475,216 of CAIGQQ010030348.1, read as the reverse complement.
AGAGTCTTGGGTAGTTTTTTAGGTTGTGCTATGTAACCCAAACTTGGGTTATTTTCTGGGTGATAATTTCTAAGACTTGAATCAATGCAACCCTAGCACCACACAGGCACATCAACCCAGCTCCTTGGGTCAAATCAACTCCCAGCAGGGGCTGACTGCGACGCCACATAAATATATTATTATTATAAATGCAACCCATAAATATGAAACGACTCGTTTTAAATGCAGTGCACAATTTGTATTTAGTTTTGTATGATCTCTGAGGTAAAGTGTATTTACAAAGTGTGATGTGCTGAACAAATGTATAAAGGAACAAAAAATGAATGAAGCTAATACAATATTCACCTGTTTGGTTTTTTTATGTTGTTAATGATTTTAAAAGAAAGCTAAAATTTTAATTTGAAAATATAACCTATTAATTAAGTCAAACGAACCTATTATTTAAGTAAAAATAACCAATTATTGAGTAGAAAAAACAACCCATTTTTGGGGTTAAAAATAATAACCCAATTACTTGGGTTAATTTAACCCCTGATGTGTTCTGTCCTATATTTACCCAGCAATAGGGTTAAAAACAGCCCAATTTGGGTAGTTTTTTTAACACTGTGCCCGCTCTCCCCTACACTCTAAAAAACACAAAGTAACACTTTTTGGTATTGGCCAAATAATGAACAAAGTAATGGGGTTAGACCAGAGATGCCCAAAGTAGGGCCCGCGGGCCAAAGGTGGCCCATTGTAACCTTTGTTTGGCCCACCATCCAATCTGAGAGGAGAGTGAAACTGATGGAGAGGGTCGAGTCGAATGCCTTTAACACAGACATCGTCATTTCTAATTTCTAACCTTTTTTTGTTTGCTTTATTGCTGAGCTGCAAAACAAAAAACAATACTGAAATTAAATGTTTCAATTAAATGTTGTAAATTAATCAGATTTAAAAAATAATATATAAAAACTGTCAAGCGAAAGATAGAGGACTATGCAGAAGACACCAGTGAGCAAATCAAGGCAACAACTATGTAATTCTGTAATAAATGAGTCTGTTTTGTTTTTACTGTAATAAGTTTATTATAAAATGTATAAAAAATACAGTATTAGTAAAAATAAAGCAGTGTTTTCTAGGCATTATCAAACATTATTAAATAAATTAGGAAATTAGCTATGGAAATCGTATTTACCTTCGGCCCACAAGCCTCAATCAAGTTTGGTTTTTGGCCCTTCATAAGAAAAGGTTTGGGAGCCCCTGGGTTAGACAAACCCTATTTTTTACCAACAACACACAAGCCTCTTCTACAAATGAGCACTGAAAGTGTGATTGCCGAACATATGGTTTTTGTGCAGTATTGGCAAAAGTGCCAGGAGTAAAAATGTTAGTATTTACCCCACCTGCGGGGCAGGTTGTAACAGTAAGAGGGTTAGTTGTAATGCATGCTTTTAAAGGCAGATTTCACACAATTAATTTAAATTCAGCCTACTTTAAATAGTAGCTATATTTCCTCAGTACTTTGCTCATTTTATTTTTTATTCTACATGACATAGTATGTTTATTTATTTACTTATATTGGAATAAACACATTTGTATTTATTTGCATTATTATCCATGATCATACAACGCATTTATTTGCATAATTAGCAATAACATAATGTTTTTCCTATTAAAAAATATTTTCTATTAAAAAACCATTTGTATATAAAAAGTTCTCAACATTACACTCAAAATTCAACAATTATTTTGTTAGTTTAATTGGTGTCCAACAGTGTAGCTTAATTGTAACACCCTGTTACAGCTAACCCCGCTGTGTTATGTTCAAAAGTGTCCAGCAGTCACTGTGTATTTTGACATCTTTCAAAATGGCTCCATATTTTAGCCTAGAAGACTGTAATCACAACAATATAAGATTTCACTACGATACTTTCACAGATTTATTTAAAAACAAAAAATATCGACTATAATAAAAAATACTTTTATGCTGCAGAAATGGTTTCTCCTGTGTTTCTCATCCAAATTTTGCCGAAATTTTTCAATAATTGTCAGGAAGACGTCTGCTGACACTCTTGAAAACCTCGGAAACATGGCATGGTTAACCCTGAGCAAATACCTTAAAACTGCATTACATTTTGCCCCACGTTAATTTGTGCCCCGCGCTCCCCTATATACTGTATATATACTTTAATACTATACTATATACTTTATAATGCTGTTTTTTTAGCATAATAGACTTTTAAAATATTGTAATGTTTCAAAACTTAAAAAATTTATTAACTATGCCTATTCAGAAGTTTATACATATTCTAAATCACACATATAATTTGTGTATATAATATATATATAAGGCGCCACGGTGGCGTAGTGAGTAGCACGTTCGCCTCACAGCAAGAAGGTCGCTGTTTCGATCCCTGGCTGGGCCAGTTGGCATTTCTGTGTGGAGTTTGCATGTTCTCCTCGTGGTTGCGTGGGTTTCCTCCGGGTGCTCCGGTTTCCCCCACAGTCCAAAGACATGCGGTACAGGTGAATTGGGTAAGCTAAATTGTCCATAGTGTATGAGTGTGAATGAGAATGTATGGATGTGTTTCCCAGAGATGGGTTGTGGCTGAAATGGCATCCGCTGCGTAAAACAAATGCTGGATAAGTTGGCGGTTCATTCCGCTGTGGCGACCCCGGATTAATAAAGGGACTAAGCCGAAAAGAAAATGAATGAATGAATATATATATAATTTGTATATACATATCATACTCTCATATAGATTTTTAGACCAAATACAATCCAGACATGATGTTCTTTATATGTTCTGTGAGGTTCAGCCGTCCGTGGTTTAGATTATTAGTGTATAGGCACGGGACTATAACCGTTTTCAAGCTATATGGAAAAGTCTAGGTTTTCATGCCGCCAACATTTTCTGCTATCCCGTTCTAAGGTATGACTAGGGCCAGACGGAATCTGCGGACATTTTTTGCTATTTCTCCGGAGTATTTTGTTTAAAATCTGCAGATTTATGCGGAATGATTTTAGGAGTATCATAACTAAAACATTAATATAAGAAATAAAAGTAATACCTTTTTAACTCTCATTCAATGTTTACAATGCCAATCTAATGAGACCTACTTTATTTGGTAAACAAATCAAGTCTCTCGTATAAAATATATACTAAAAGACAGAAAATAGTACTTTTACAAACTGTATTGTAAATAAATCAGATGAATATTTTCATATTAGTCAATATTATTACTGAAAATAATTTGAAAACTAAATAAATATACATTTACACACATTTACACCAGTAAATAAACCGAATCAACGAAGGGCTAAAAATCTGCGGAAATCTGCGTGCACAGATTCCGTGTGGGCCTAGGTGTGAGTAAGATTTTTTTTATTTACATTTTTTTGTTTGTTTTTTAGGTGTAAATTGTAAAGAAATCGGTGTTTTTGAAACAAATGTAGACTGCAGAAGTCAATGATTCACTTGAATTATTTAGCCTGACATGTTTACTGGCCCAAAATACTTTAAATGTTTCTTAAAATGAAATATATTGTGTTCAAAGGGGGAAAAGGGTTTTGTTTTTTAGCCAGACATTAAAAAAGAATATATTATAGTGCAGTAATCACAATACCGTCATACCGTGATATTTTTATCCAAGGTTATCATACCGTCAGAATCTTATACCGGCCCATACCTATTAGTGTATATAATAATTTAAAGGGAATCTCAATATTCAAGGGATCCTATAGCAGAGGCTGAGCAGCATCGCGTCTGCGCATGCGCGCTGCTGACTCGTCGTAATCCTCGCGCATCTGCTCGTGCTGAAGAGAAACAGGCTGAATTAAGGACGGAATCAAATAAATAGCCGCAGCACAGACACGCATGCACATCCAAATCTGCGCTTTAAACTCGCGCATGCTGTCATCATGAGTCCCGCGAGCAGATGCATGAAAGCACCGCTGCAGTTCGCCTGCTGTGTGTGTGTGTTTATGCGGCGCGCGGCAGCAGCATCATCATCATCATCACCATCATCATCCGCTCCAGCAGAATCATGAGTGTCCGAACCGGCTTACAGAACCGCCACGGACTGAACCGCACATCCGCACGGGAGCTTCTCTACCGCAGGGATTTTTCTGTATCTTTCACCCGGATGCTTTCGCTGCAGGACCGCAGTTAAAGAGACCCCACATCGGACCGGCGGAACCGGAGCGCTCATGTCCTCACCGGGCCCGAGACCACTGCACCTCACCCGAGCCTCTCTGCGCCGTTAAATATTCATAGTCACGATTTGAGTGTCAAACTTGATACTCCGGTGGCCGAAGAGACAAATGAGAGCCTTTAAAGCCACCGCTGACTCGGTGTAAACATCTGCATGAGACGAGCAGCTGGATCTGTGAACCCCGGACGAGCTCCACTGCAGCAGCTGCAGCCTGACCCGCTGAGGGCCTCCGCCGGGTCACACGCTCAGAGAAACCCGCCGGTCATCCGAGCCCACCGTATGCACGCCTGTACACACACTGACACCGATACACGGCTGCTTTTCAAACACACACAGGCTTGTATGCACGTACAGTCACACAGATGTGGACCATTTACAGGTTTGCTTCGTTGCGTCTCTGTTACTTTTAGTTTAATAACTTGCTAGTTATAGTTTCTCATGAACGAGGGATGCCAATACTTGGTTATTATACATAAAAAATATATATTTTTTTACAATATTACTAGTGTTTTTAATTTGTATTATTATTTTTAAATATAACCAGTATCATTGGATAGTTAAAACATGGCTCTTTTTAAAATGTTGTCCAATTATTGTACTTTTAAACGCATGCTAAACTTTAAAGGGCATCTATATCAGCCATGAAATAACATCAATTATTGCTACCACCTTTATAAATTTGGCCTTCGTGTTATGTTTTTAACTAGTACATCTCTTTAAGTCAGTGTGTATTATGCACATTGTTTTTAAAATTGCCGTCTGCACGCATATGGAATTAAACGCACACTCGCATGCATTGATACACACACACACACACACACACACACACACAGACTCCTATGCTTGTTCTCTGGCCGCTGATGTTTGTTTGCGATGAAAGGAATATTTGCTTCTGCAGGCTGGATGAAATGTGACGCATCGTAATCCCGGTGACAGCTGTGGAAAGATGAGCCACAGACAGAAAGAGAGAGAGAGCGAGACGGGCACAGAACATGATTAGAGGGACTGCGCCGTGACTCACAGAAAAACAAGACGCTCCGATGGAGACTGGAAACTTTGTTCCTGCGTCAAAGTTCCTCTTTTAAACCCGTGAACCGAGTGTTTAAGTTTCAAGCGCTTCAGTGATGTGTTGCACTGCTGTACCTGGAGCGTCGTCCTTCCTCTCCGGCGAGGTTACGGCAGGTTAATCGCAGTCCCCGGGAGACTGAGGGGGCCCCGTGGCTCCTGCAGACCTTTGGGAGCCGGCAGTCGTGGATCCTGTGAACTTTATAGCATGAAAGTGTCAGTCACAGTGTAAAACACATCCTGATGTTGATCTCTGGCAAACTAGAGGAGACGTGTGAGCCACCGAACTGACCTTTGACCTTTGTGTATTTATGCGTATGAAAGACAAACATAGGGACTTGGCGTGTGTGTTTAAGAGTTGTTGTGGCAATGGGGAGCTCTGCGTCGTCTCTGACCACGGATAGGGAATCAGATCACGGCTTCGGAACGACTCCGTTCCCTGCAGCCGCACCGATGGGTTGGCTGAGGACCAGTCACAGCAGTCCGGTGTGGGGCACCACTTTCATCACCCGCCAACAGCAGCAGCCTATTCCACACAGAGAGCGCAGGTACACATCAACAGCTCAACAGGACGACACATACACTAAAAACATAAAAAAACAACAACTAAATTCTAATATTACTAAAACATTTTGACAAATATATTGGGTCAGATATGAACAAACCCAGCACTTGGGTTAGAAAGTGTCATTTAAATTGGTCATTTCTTCTTTCAACACAAAGTAAGATATGTTGAAGAATGTTGGATTCCGTTCGCCTCATAGCAAGAAGGTCCCTGGTTCGAGCCTCGGCTGGGTCAGTTGGCATTTCTGTGTGGAGTTTGCATGTTCTCCCTGTGGTCGCGTGGGTTTCCTCCGGGTGCTCCGGTTTCCCCCACAAGTCCAAAGACATGCGCTAGAGATGAATTGGGTTGGCTAAAATTGTCCTTAGTGTATGAGTGTGAATGGATGTTTCCCAGAGATGGGTTGCAGCTGGAAGGGCATCCGCTGCGTAAAACTTATGCTGGATAAGTTGGCGGTTCATTCCGCTGTGTGACCCCAGATTAATAAAGGGACTAAGCGGAAAAGAAAACTAATGAATGAATGTTGGATGCCTGTAGTCATCGGCTTCCATGGTATTTTCTACTATGAAAGTCTGTGGCTTCCAGTATTGCAACATTCTTTAAAGCATCTTCTTTTGTGTTCAACAGAAAGATGGAGAACCTCAATAAGGTCACTTGAGGGCAGGTAAAGGTGCTAAAGTTCAAATGTCTTTTAATGTGATGAACAGCTGAAGATGAAATGATTCACCCTCCTCTCGTTTAATTATTTTTTAAACATTCCCCAAATGATGTTTCACAGAGGAAGCACATTTTCAATAATTTTGTCTGACATAAGTCATTTCTTTTAGTTTGACTGTAATACTTTTTATTTCTTTATAATAAGCCCATTTCAAAAAAATTTTTTTTTTGATTGGCTACAGAACAAATCACTGTTGTCCATTGACTTGCCTAGGTAATATAATTAATCCTTTAAATGTCACTTTAAGCTGAATACTAGTATCTTGAGAAATATCTAATCAAGTATTATGTGCTGTCATCATGGCAGAGATAAAATAAATTGGTTATTAGTAGACCCACACTGAATCTGCGCAGAAATCTGCAGATTTTTAGCCTATCATTGAGTACAGGGGCGGATCTAGGGTGGGGCCACAGGGGCACCGGCCCTCTTTTAGGGTGATTTCACACTAGCACTTTTGCTCCGCACCTGGGTTTGTTTGACATCATAGTACAGTACGTTTAGCTAGTGTGAACACGTCTTCTGAACTCGGAACCTGTGAACCGTACCCGAGTCCGCCTGAAAGAGGTGGTCTGGGGTACGGTTCATGTGAACTCTGGTACGGTTCACTTGTAGTATGAATGCAATCGTACCAAAAGCCGGAAGTGAACCGCCAACTGTACAACAAACTTTAGTTTTCATAACGTTCATTTGTGTGTGTGTCTGTGTATGTCACCTACCTTGACGACAAGCGGGACTGACCCAGTACAAACAGTGATGATATCTGCTCGTCTCCTCCAAGAACAGCTTCTGCAGACATCGTGTGATGTTCTGAACGTGTATAATATGTTTGCGGCAGATAGACGCGAGTCGCTTTCTGTATGTCCAAAACCAAAAGGTTCAGTAAAAGCGAAACGACCGCGATGTGCGGAGTGCGGACGTCTTTCCATTTTGGCGCTTTGCTTTCGTGTCCGTCACCTGGCAACAGCCGTACACAAAACATTGGCTTGATGACACAAGCGTACCGGGATTCAGAAGGAAAAAAGACAGTGTGAACACAAACCAACCGAGAAGGTGGCAAGGGGAGACAATTGAACTCGGGTACGGTCCAGGCAATTGAACCAAGTGTGAAAGCACCCTTAAATTGTATTGACCCCTGTTGTGCCCCTCTTCTCTAAGTCAGTTCTGATTAATATGAAACTCAGACACAAAGATGCGCTTGAATTCATGTTGAACGCCGGTGATACCACTTCAGCTGTTTTTCTAGTATGACAAGTGCTTTCATCCCTGTAGATCGACTGGCTTATTCTGAAACAGGGATTAAAATCCTTGCAATGTTGCTTGCCGTGGTTCACATTTAAAGCAGAATGTTTTAGAACAGGGGTGTCCAAAGTTTTTGGGCCGAGGGCCAGATGCAAAAAACAAAATGTTGTCCTGGGCCAAATTTTACAA
>CAIGQQ010030348.1:3456355-3466557 GCA_903798035.1 Danio albolineatus | reverse complement strand
TGTGTGTGTGTCTGTGTGTGTGTGTGTGTGTGTGTGTGTGTGTGTGTGTGTGTGTGTGTATGTGTGTGTGTGTGTGTGTTTTTATGGAATTATTTTCTACATTTTTAAATCATAATATATATTTTACTCACCATAAACTCTGTTAATGTGAACAGTGACGTTGTTTCATCAAGGAAAATTCGGATGAATCCAAGCTCTTGTAAAACTCGGACATTTCCCGCACTCACTGTGGATTTTCCTTCTTCTTGGTTGCCCCATGGCTCGCCAAAACGTGGATATCAATTATGTTTCCTTCAGTGTGGTCTAAGTGAAGGCGCGTGATAGCGACACCCGGTGGTTATTTATTGAATTACATCTATTTTTCTACAGCGGGCCAGACTCTATTAATATTTATAAAAAGCCTCGCGGGCTGCCACTAAACTGATTGCGGGCCGCAGATGGCCCGCAGGCCGTAGTTTGGACACCAAAATTTTAGAACGAACCAAAATTGATAGTCACATGGCCCTCCTCTGTAAACTGTGGCCCCACCTTGGCCCCTGCCTTTAAAAATTCCTAGATCACCCACTGATTATTTATTTTACTTGTGTAAATTTTATATTTATTCTTTTTTAAAATAAAGTTTAAGTAATATTATTGACTAATATGAAAATGTTCATATGATTTATTTACATTACAGTTTAGTCATTTTATCTTAAGTAATATTTTCTTTCTTAAAGCAGATATATTACATGAGAGACTTGCTTTGTGGATCTAACAAGATTTGAATTGTAAACATTAAATACAAGTTAAAAATGTATTATTTTTTTATTTGCTATATTAAGTTTTTAGTTATGATACTCCCAAAATCATTCCGCATAAATCCACACATTTTTTTACTAAATTCTCAGCAGAAATAGCAAAAAAAAAAAATCCGCAGATTCTGCCTGACCCTTGTTATTTGTTGAATCAAAATGGACTGACTCTGATAATACATTGAGGTCTGTGCTAAAACATTATTTTCATCATTATTACCTTGAATCTATCGCCTCTATCAATGTATATAGTAGAGTGTGTTGAACTGATGGTTCGGAGTGTGTTTACATGCATCATTCATAGTTTTGCATCATCATCAGGTGCCACAGATATTCCCTTAGTGTCGTCTGTATGTTTGTTTGTTTTTTGACTCTCGAAGTGTACATAGTGCAGTAGGATCATGTCTAATGGAGTGTGTCAATACAGTGTATAGCTGAAACATCTTGGACAGATTATGAAATGTGTGTGTGTGTGTGTGAGAGTGATAAGCAGATGGTCTGGTTTTAGCAGATGGCACTGCAGCCACTCCAACTGAAGGCATCTTTTTACTAGAGGATTTTCCCTTGAACACTGTTTGCCAGGGGCACCCTGTGAACCCGTGAGCCTGTCTGTGTGTGTGTGTGTGTGTTGATAATGCTGATCTCTGACGTTTTTCTGTTACGTAGACGCTAAACGTGTTTGCATTACGTGTGGAGGCAGGTGTGGTGGAGCTGAATCATCGGCATACGTCTGACTCTCTCTAACAGCAGCTGATGGATATTATTCACAGGGGATAGATCACTTAGGACTGTGCTTTTTATGGTCTGCGATTAATTTGCTAATTGTTGTTTTATCTACAGTGTAATAGCGTTGGGTAAGTTCAAATCTAAATAGGGTAAAATATGGATAAACCCAAACATTGGGATAAATCTGGTCCTATAAATGTTATATTAAAATACCCCTGTGGTTGGTTTTGTCTAAATTTTGACCTAGTATTGGATTGAAATAACTCAGCATTTTTAGAGTGTATGTGCGATCTTACATCGTCATGTGCAAAAAATAACACACAAAAACATATCCTGAGTGTCCAAAAAGCATCTCCCGTGTTATAAAACCTTCTAGACTGTAGGATGAACCTATAATTCAAGCTATGAAGGGGTGAAAAAACTGTTTGTTTGTTTTTTTAACATTTATAATACATGATTCAGTAACATCACACAAGCAAGTGTCATTTTCCAGAACATAAGCACAATTTGATATTGATTTTTGTTTATAAAAGCTGAGTGAGTTATATTTTAAACACGATATTGTCGGATTCTTCTGCTTTGGATAGGAAAATAATCCCAAACAAAGGCAGAGCAGAACATTTGTGCATCTCGGCGCAACACTGCAGTGCTTTTGAAATGCACAAATCTTGAAGGCCGTTAATTTGTCTGAATGAATCATCCCTTCTGAGCAAATCATTTGAATGAATGAGAAATATGCAATAGAGTCTGGCTGCAGACTTGCACTCTCAGACACTCTCGGGAACCGCTCTTCCTCTGCAAGTGACGTCATTTACAATCTACACCTGTGCCCGCTTGCATGAAAGTCCTTAATTAATTTAACTTAAGAGTGTCTCTGAGGGGAAAAAATCCCTGAGGTGAAGGATTTCATCAAGAGCGTTGCAACTTCTCATCTGTCACCCTTACCTAAGTGCCTTTTTTCTAAGCGTTTCACTGTAGTTTCTGGCAACATACGGCAACAGGTGCCGCAATTGCTATAGATATGTAAACAGATCGTAACGAACCACGAATGCTTGCCTTACAACAGCTCTGCTGTACACATCATCTGTGCTGTTTTCTTTCTGTTAAGTGAGTCGAGACGGTCCCTTATTGAGGTGATCTCAACATTATGTTAGGAGGACCTATAAAACTGTAGAGGCTGTAGAGACTTTTGTAGCTGCACTGAAACTGCATTTTTTTATTTATTTTTTTTAATATGGATGCACTCATATGGATGTTCATTAAATGGTTTTAATAAATTATTTATCTACAGTCCTGTTAGTCTTTTATCTAAAACATTTTAGTAGAAATGGCCACTAAGAAGAAATACTTAATGGCAGCCCTAAATTCCTTAAGTTGACCTTTGTTTTGTTCTTGCAACCCAACTTTTACTAAGGACACCCTGAACCTGTTTTCAGTGGAAGTGGGGAGCTGTTGACCTCGACTGGGGATGTGGTCGGACGGTGGAAGGAATACTTTGAGGATCTCCTTAACCCCACCGGCATGTCTTTCATTGAGGAAGCAGAGACTGGGGATGCAGGGGTGGACTCACCCATTACCCAAGCTGAGGTCACTGAGGTAGTTTGCAAGCTCCGCAGTGGCAAAGCAGCAGGGGGTGGATGAGATTCACCCTGTGTATCTTAGGTCTCTGGATGTTGTAGGGCTGTCTTGGCTGACACGTCTCTACAATATCGCATGGCGGTCGGGGACAGTACCTCTGGACTGGGCAACTGGGGTGGTGGTTCCCATTTTTAAGAAGGGGGACCGGAGGGTGTGCTCCAACTATAGGGGGATCACATTCCTCAGCCTCCCGGGGAAAGTCTATGCCAGGGTACTGGAGAGGAGGATCCGTCCGATGGTTGAACCTAGGATTCAGGAGGAACAATGCGGTTTTCGTCCGGGCCGTGGTACACTGGACCAGCTCTATACCCTCACCAGGGTGTTCGAGGGTTCGTGGGAGTATGCCCAACCAGTCCACATGTGTTTTGTGGACTTGGAGAAGGCATTCAACCATGTCCCTCGTGGCATTCTGTGGAGGGTGCTCTGGGAGTATGGGGTCAGAGGCGCTCTGTTAAGGGCCGTCTCGTCCCTGTATGAACAAAGTAGGAGTCTGGTTCGCATTGCCGGCAATAAGTCAGACTTGTTTCCAGTGCATGTTGGACTCCGGCAGGGCTGCCCCTTGTCACCAATTCTGTTCATAATTTTTATGGACAGAATTTCAAGGTGCAGCCTTGGGCTGGAGGGGGTCCGGTTCGGGGACCACAGGATTTCATCTCTGTTATTCGCAGACGATGTTGTTCTGTTGGCTTCATCGAACATGGACCTTCAGCATGCACTGGGGCGGTTTGCTGCCGAGTGTGACGCGGCTGGGATGAGAATCAGCACCTCCAAGTCCGAGGCCATGGTGCTCCACCGGAAAAAGGTGGCCTGCCATCTCCAGGTTGGAGGAAAGTCCTTACCCCAGGTGGAGGAGTTCAAGTATCTTGGGGTTTTGTTCACGAGTGAGGGAAGGATGGAACGTGAGATTGACAGGCGGATTGGTGCAGCGGCAGCAGTAATGCGGTCGATGTACCGGTCCGTTGTGGTAAAGAGGGAGCTGAGCCGAAAGGCAAAGCTTTCGATTTACCAGTCAATCTACGTTCCTACTCTCACCTATGGTCATGAGCTCTGGGTCATGACCGAAAGAACAAGATCTCGGATACAAGCGGCCGAAATGAGTTTCCTTCGCAGGGTGGCAGGGCGCACCCTTAGGGATAGGGTGAGGAGCTCTGTCACCCGGGAGGAGCTCGGAGTAGAGCCGCTGCTCCTCCACATCGAGAGAAGTCAGCGGAGGTGGCTCGGGCATCTGTTTCGGATGCCTCCTGGACGCCTACCTAGGGAGGTGTTCCAGGCATGTCCCATCGGGAGGAGGCCTCGGGGAAGACCCAGGACACGCTGGAGGGACTATGTCTCTCGGCTGGCCTGGGAACGCCTCGGGATCCCCCCGGAGGAGCTGGAGGAAGTGTCAGGGGAGAGGGAAGTCTGGGGTTCTCTCCTAAGACTGCTGCCCCCGCGACCCGGCCCCGGAAAAGCGGAAGAAAATTAATGAATGAATGAATGAACCCTGAACCTTGAAACTAGGGGATTTTTAAAAAGTAGTTTCAAGAGTCATTGCTGTAAGTCCATAGTGTGTAAATTTACATTTAAAGAATTATAATCATATGAATACACAAACTGCTTTTCAGGGGGTGGGGGGATCTGCCATGGTAAACAGCTTAAGTAGCCTATTTAGAATTATTTGACAACATCGTCACTGGCAACACAAAAGAACTGGAACCTTAATTCCAGTCTATTTGTGTTGATTGCAAGTGTCGTGACTGGAAAGTGCAGGTGTCATTTGTAAATGACGTCACTTGCAGAGGAACTGCAGAGATGCACCTACCGATTGCATCTAAGTTACCGAGAAATGCAGAGGGTTTTTTTATTTCTTCCTTACGCTGCGTGGTATTAAACGCTCCATTAAAACCGCTCTCTTAGCAGTTTCTCACATCTGGTTTGTCACGGGGACATGCAGGAAATGTTCCTGGATAAAAGTAAAATGCCAAACTGCCGTTAAAGTCGACAAATTAATAATTTGGCAAATAATTAGATTATTTATGTCAATGTAAACAGTCACTGTCTTTCTCCCCTGCATCTGCGTTTGTGTGTTGTCTGTTTGAAAATCAGTGCGTGCCCAAATGGAAACTCCCATTTTTATGCAAAACCTTCCCTCTTTCCCTCCCCCGACACTCCCACCTAAACAGAGCTGGACACACCCACTTTCCTGAGCTTTTCCAGACTGTAGGTGTGAAAACACCCTGCTGAGACAGGGGGGTTTCGTGGCCCTTTAATAACAGGCAGATTGAAAAGTTCTGATTGGGCAGAATGAAAGTGTGCTCACGCGATTTGCTAGTAAGACTATCACACACGGACAGCAGTCATGCATTTGCTCGGAGCAGAATATATATTCCATATTCAGCCTTTTGTGATTAACTAAACGCAACATTTCATATCGCAATTGCGATTCGATCAATTGCACAGCCCTAGTCATGACACTGCAATTCGGTTCCAATTGGTACTGAGATTTTTAAAACATCCATTTCCCGCAAATATTCAAGCGCTGTTGAGCACGTTCTTAACAGCGATGATTTGCCATTGTGTTCACATGCTCAACAGAAATGACTGATTGGCCGTGAAGGTCATAAGTTACCAAATTCACCACAGTTTAAACACAGAGACCAGGACACTGGAGCATTTCGAAGTCATGTAGATCCGCTGGTTTGTTTATAAACTGACATACGAGCGGTCCGCTGATGAATCGCAGCTTTAAAACGCTCCATTGTCTCTGTAGTGGGAATTTCAGTATCGATTAGTACCAAATTTCAGTATCGTGACAACACTAAAGCCAACTGCTGTTTGGTCTGGAATAATGGTGTTCGTTCTGGACCAAAGCAAGTGGACTTTCAATACAGTTAGTGTCATATTTATTTATCCATGACAGACCTGTTCCATGTTGCTCCAGACATGTAAGTGAGCTCCAACTCTTTTCCTCTACTGTATGTGAAGCATTAAGATGTTTAGTGGTTTGTTCAGGCTTCTGAGTAACGTTGAGCTCCAAAAATGAGACTTTATGAATAACTAAAATGCCTTTAGACATGAATTTGCAAGGCTTCTCTTCAGCCAATCGTTACGGGTGTTTTGAGTTGCCATAATTAATTTGGAATTGAATTTATGTAAATGAAAAAGAGATCTAAGACAGCGGGTAAACAAAGACAGTAAAATACATTCAAATGAGCTTACGCAGATTAGATTCTGTTCTCATTCAAATGATATGGCTTAAAGATATAGTTCACCCAAAAATGAAAATCATTTTCAATGTCTGTCTTCTGCCGAACACGAAACAGGATATTCTGAAGAATGTTGGACAACAGCAGCCGTTGACATCCATAGTAAAAAACAAAACATCCTGTCCCAAGGTTTCATAATCCTGGACCAGGCTGTATCCTGAGCAGCTGCTTTGGTGCATATTTATGTAAATGAAAATGAGATCTAAGACAGCGGGTAAAGAAAGACAGTAAAATACATTCAAATGAGCCTACGCAGATTAGATTCTGTTCTCATCCAAATGATATGGCTTCAAGATATACTTCACCCAAAAATGAAAATCATTTTCAATGTCTGTCTTCTGCCGAACACGAAACAAGATATTCTGAAGAATGTTGGACAACAGCAGCCGTTGACATCCATAGTAAAAAACAAAACATCCTGTCCCAAGTTTTCATAATCCTGGACCAGGCTGTATCCTGAGCTGCTTTGGTACATGGAGGAGTGGACAGCATGAGACTGATTCCTGTGACGCTCAAAGGATAGACGAGTCTCGCTGACGTCCAGCATCCTCTGACGCCTAAACTGCAGCTCTACACAAGACGTTTGGCCATAGGAGAAATGGTCGTGCCCAACTGAGCCTAGTTTCTCTCCAGGTTTTTTAATCCTTCACTTTCGCCAATTGGTGAAGTTTTTTCTTCGCCACTGGCTTGCATGGTTCAGGACTTGTAGGGCTGCGCATCGATGGATTACTCTTCAGTGTTTAGACTCTCAGTAGTGAATAATAAACACACTGAACTGAACTGAACTAAACTCCAACACTAAAAACTGGACTGACACTGTTTCAATTTGCTATAATCGTCAATGTGAAGCTGCTTTGATACAATCTACATTATAAAAGCGCTACAGAAATAAAGACGAATTGAATTGTATTGAACTGTGGAAGTCAATGGCTGTGTTTTTCCAACACCCTTCAGTATATCTTCTTCCCTTATGTTCAGCAGAAGAAAGAAACTCAAACAGGTTTGGAGCAAGTGGAAGATGAGGAAATGATGACATAATTTCTATCCCTTTAATAAACCATTGGGAATTTTAAATGATTTCATAGTGATGTTTTGGGGCTTGATGGAGTCCTGCATAATTGACTTCCTTTTGAATGGTAGAAATCAGCCTTTATTCATGCCTAATGCATTTAGGATGAACGACAGTCATTTAATTATGATTAATGATCAATATTTGCATGATTGTGGATTGAAATCGGCCAATCATAATGTTCATTTACAGAAATAATCTGATAAATAATTCAACAGCTCGATGAAAAGATAAAAATGGGTATTAAAATTACATTCTGAAATCTTGGCTGTTGTTTTAAATGAACCCAAGAGGTTTAATTTTGGAGTATTTAACCGAGCTAACCGATCTATCCGAGCATGCGATGTAAAGAAAGCAGCGGTTCAGCTGTCATGCTTGGAGATATGGCAGTTGTTGTTTTTTTTCTGCAGCACCATCTGCTGTACGCGGCTGTTCATTTCCAGAAGTTCCGGGAGTAAAACAAACGTCTGTCACAGACCTTTTTAACAACTGACACGCACAGTCAGTCTCGACAGGGCTGCGGCACATTCAGTCAGCTCAAACAAGGGCGTTTTCGCAAGTAACAAGCTCTCAGCCGGAGTCACATCGAGCAGGACGAGACGCATATGAATTATTCTTCCTGCTAAAACTATTTCGTCATATTATTTTTATAAGGATTGAGCAGTGCAAGAGCCCAACATGTGCATGTGCTGTTTTTCTAAAGGGGTTTTTGTGTTAACAGAATCCAGGAGCACTTTACTCTATGCGTTTCCACAAGCTTCATATTTGTGAGCCGCTTCTGTGTGTTTAGAATCATTTTTGAAGCATATTTTTTGTATTGATTTTTTTTGTATTGTCTATTTCTCTTTTGCTATATATATATATATATATATATATTAGGGGTGGGCGATATGGAAAAAATATCATATCACGATTTTTTTGGGGAAATCACGATTCACGATTTTTATCCCGATTCTTTTTTTTTAAAGACTATTTTTTAAAGATTTTTAAAGACTATTTTGCAAATTACAAAGGTACAATACAACTAAACTAATGTCCTCATATAAAGATATACTCTTACCATGTATGTTCAAGAATATTTTAATCAAGTGAACATTTAATGCAAGTGCTATTCTGCAAAGAGAGAACATTCAACAAGACTTGCATTACAATTACTGCACCATCAAAATAAACATTTAACAAATCGAACAAATCTTAGTTCAAACCAGAGAGCTTATTACACAGATCCTCAGCAACACCTTCAAACATGCAAATGACTTTTTTTTACAAAGTTAACAAATCTGGTAGTGTTTTGAATTTAATAAATGCATAATAATCATGATAACAATGAAACCATGATTATTTTTCAGACTATATAATCATACAACCAAAATCTATAATCGCTTCATCCTTGACTGTTATGCAGTTCAAAACAAGATATGAATGTGTTTGTAGAAGAATACTTGAGCAATGCATTGATTTTGTTGTGCTTTGCAATACAACATTTGAATGTGTTTATAAAAAAAGCCACATTGTACAATGCAGTGATGTTATGTAGTTTCAAAATACAACATATTTACATTTGAATGTAGAAAAAGCCAACGTGGGAATCTTCAGGACCAAAAAACTGCATATGAGCTCTTGTAGCCTATTGCTGTTGTGTCTTAATCACTTAAGTATCTTGCAAGTCATCTCTGGCCCATCATTTGCGATGCTCTTCATGAACTGGACCCCTTGAGAAACTAATTAAACAGCCCAGTTGTACACAGATCTACCAACAACTTAAGGCTTTATTTCAGTGACATATGTCGTGAGCGCAGTATTACCGGGTGAGATCGCAAGTCTGCAGACGCCCCATATAGAGCATGCGGGTAGCCGATCGTCTCTGTGTTCGTGCACACTTCTTGCCCGCCCTCAAATAAACGCTGCTGAACTGTGATTTAGTGCGTTTATGTAACGCGTATGTCTGCAACGTTTATTAGATTTGCTAGGAATATTTACGAATGTCTCCAATAGACCTTCAGAGCGGCATTATTGCTGAGGTAAAGTGAAGTGGCTAAAAACTCCAGCAAGAGAAAGTCATTGTATGCAGAACCACAGAACTTTATTTATAAAGCATATTTATGGAAACTGTTCAACATAACTAAAAGCTGCGTCTGTATGCTGGCCTCGCGCATCGCGGAGTCCTGTCAGCCCGTCTGTCAGTCAGCATGTCACCTCACAGGGTTAAACAAATGACGCACGGCGGTTATAGAAAAGTTCCCGCTGTTATAATTCACTTACCTTTTAATACGTTTTGGTGCGATTGTAACCCGCTATTTAAGAAAACAACAACGACAGACGACTGAATGTTTGAATGAAGCAGTAATTGCCGTCGCGGGATGAATTTAGGCGTGGCGCCAGTCATGGAAGCATGAATGAAGCGGAAGCACAACACTATATACTGCATCGCGATACAACGATTTTTCTGAAAAAGTGGATCGTGGAGTCATTTTTATCGTCCACGATTAAATATCGTATTATCGCACAGCCCTAATATATATAATAAGTTTCATAGATGGAGTAGAACATGCATCTCAGAGCAAGTGCTTAAACTCAGAATGAATCTGCTTTTGAATGAATCGTTACAGTCAATGATTCAGTGATTCATTCATGGAGAGAGTCACTTGCTTCGTTTCAGAATGAATCAGCAATTTTGAATGGATCATTGTAGTCAATGATTCAGTGACTCATTCATGGAGAGAGTCACTTGCT
>CAIGQQ010030348.1:3413562-3437759 GCA_903798035.1 Danio albolineatus | reverse complement strand
ATATATATATATATATATATATATATATATACATACATATATATATACATATGCGTGTATATACGTATATATTTTTCCCCCCAATTTCTGTTTAACAGAGAGATCTTTTTTTAACACATTTCTAAACATAATGGTTTTGATAACTAATTTCTAATAACTGATTTATTTTTATCTTTGCCATGATGACAGCACATAATATTTGACTAGATATTTTTCAAGATACTAGTATTCAGCTTAAAGTGACATTTAAAGGGTAAATTAGGCAAGTCATTGTATTAGGGTTGGGGTCGATAGACGATACCATTGTCCATCGCCAATGGCCAATAGACATCACGAAGCAGCGCCTGCACCACGATACTCCGCCCCGCACCTGTCGCAGCAGCAACCCGCTCACAGAAAATACACACTCAGGCCGTTTACACTAATATGTCTCAGTTTTAAAATGCCATTTTAGAACGATAACGACCCACATCCACACTTGCATTTCATCTAGCATTTCTAAACAGCCCTCCATCCACACTATACTGCTGAAAACACACATCACCTGACCACACACACACACACACAAACTCTGTCATGCAGTCAGCAGGTGCTTTGAGCACAAAACCCCAGAGAGCAGTGCACGTCGGACAGTTTATCAAGGATGTACCACTGGATGGCGTCTCACCATAGTTGTTAAACGTGATGTTTAATTAATCTTGTCTCTATCTAACGACTCATCGGTCTCTTGAATCTATCAGGTAACATGTCTCAGCGTCAGTACACTGCTTCAATCTTTCGCTTTCACGCTTGTACTCAGTAATGTCAGTGTAAACCTCAGATACTGTTGGTTGGTTCCTGTTGGTTGTGCACCTTTTTTACCAACCAAGTTTGTGGACGCTATTGTAACAACACAAATCACTCTGCCTATTCATGCCAGAGTCCTGTGGAAAAAGTGATTGACAGGTGGTCATTTGTGTGTAAATTTATTTATTTATGGGTTCTGGGTAAAACAAAGACCATGCGGGTCAGGTAGTTGAAACGGCAGGCAACAAATAATTATTCGTTATGAATTAAACACGTCCATTTCCCGCTAACATCTGATCAAGATGGCACTAATTTGGCATTGTGTTCACATGCTCAACAGAAATGACTGTGATTGGCCATGAATGTCATCAGTTCACCACTGTTTACTGAGTTTAAACCCAGATACAGCGACACTGAAGCGTTTTAAAGCTGTGAAGATCAGCTGGTCTGTCTATGAGCTGACATAAGAGAGATCTGCTGATAAATTGACTGATCTTTAGGGCTTTAAAACGCTCCAGTGTCTCTGTATCTGTGGTTAAACTCAGTTAACAGTGGTGAGTTTGGTGAACTGATGACCTTCACGGCTAATTACAGTCATTTCTGTTCAGCACATGAACACAATAACAAATCAGCAGAGTTTAAGAATGCACTCAAATGTTTGTGGGAAATGGACATGTTTAAAATTCAATTGATTATTCATAAATAATTAATTCACCGCTGCCTACGACGACGATGCAGTCGTCCATCGTTATGTTTCACATTAGACATCATACGATGCCAAATTGGTTGACATTGCCCAACCCTACATTGTATAACAGGGGTTTGTTTTGTGGACAATAAAAAATATTGCTTAAGGGGGCGAATAATATTAACCATAAAATGGTTTAAAAAATGTTAAAACTGCTTTTATTCTAGCCAAAATAAAACAAATCAGACTTTCTCCAGAAGAAAAAATATTATAGGAAATACTGTGAAAAATTCTTGCTCATTAAATATAATTTGGAAAATATTTAAGAAACATTCACAGGAGGGCTATTAATTCTGTACAAGTGAACAGGAGGGTTAATGTTTGCGTTTGTGTTTCTGTGTGTCAGGCTCAGCGGAGGCAGTTGTGGGTTGCGTTGATAGAGAAGGCTCTGGCGAAGCTGCACGGTTCTTATTTTGCGCTTCAGGCCGGTCGAGCGATCGAGGGTCTGGCGACGCTCACCGGAGCCCCCTGTGAGAGTCTGATGCTGCAGGTCAGCTCAACAAACCCTCGAGAAGAGCCCATCGACACCGACCTCATCTGGGCCAAAATGCTGAGCTCCAAAGAGGCCGGGTAACACTAACACACACTCACTGTTAAATAAAAAAACACAAACAAAAGGAGCTTCAGGGGATTCTTTAAAATATACAAACAAAACAAGATATTAACGTCTGAAAGCAAACTTAATATTGGCTTGAGAAAGACTGTTGGAAGTAGTTTTAGTCTGAATCAGTTTGAAAAAGGATAGATAGATAGATAGATAGATAGATAGATAGATAGATAGATAGATAGATAGATAGATAGATAGATGGATGGATGGATGGATGGATGGATGGATGGATGGATGGATGGATGGATGGATGGATGGATGGATGGATAAGAGAGACAGACAGACAGATAGACAGAGACAGACAGACGGACGGACGGACGGACGGACGGACGGACGGACAGACAGACAGACAGACAGACAGACAGACAGACAGATAGATAGATAGACAGACGGACAGACAGACAGACGGGTGAGTGGGTGGATGGATGGATGGATTGTTAGATGGATGAATTAGATGGATGGATAGAAAGATATACTTTGCTTATTAACATGAATTAGTACGTTATTAGCATTTTTCCAGTATGTATTAGCATGTTGCTAGCTTGTGTCTAGTATGAATTAGCATGTTTCTAGTTTGAATTAGCTTTGTTGTTAGCATAAATTTTGTATTTCACTGAACAGTAAACTGTTTCTAGTATGAATTAGCATGTTGCTAGCATTTTTGTCAGTATGAATTAGCAGGTAGATAATGTTTCTAGTACAAATTGACATGTTGTTAGCATGATTTTAAATGAAATAGCATGTTTCTAGTACAAAATAGCCAGTTTTAGCATGATTTTAGTGTTTATTAGCATGTTGCTAGAATGTTTCCAGTATGAATTAGCATGTTGATGTTTTTAGTATGAATTAGCATGTTGATGCTAACATGTTTCTAGTACAACTTAATCTGTTTTAGCATGATTTTAGTATGAAATAGCATGTTTCAAGTATGAATTAATAATTCTAAAAACTGGCTAATTTGTACTAGAAACATGCTATTAACACGCTTTTTCATTCTTAAATCATACTAACAACATGCTTATTCATACTAGAAACATGTCATCAACATGCTAATTCATACTAGAAACACGTTTGAGACATGCTAATTTATACTGAAACCATGCTAGCAACATGCTAATGCATACTAGAAACATGCTATCAACATGCTATTTCATACTAAAATCTTGCTAAAAATAGGCTTTAGTATGAAATAGCATGTTCATAGCAGGTTTTTAGTACAAATTAGCCTGTTTTAGCATGATTTAAGTATAAGATATAGCTGTTGATTAGTATGTTTCTAGTAAGAATTAGCATGATTGAATGTTTCTAGTATAAACTTCATGTTGATTGAATGTTTCTAGTATAAACTTCATGTTGATTGAATGTTTCTAGTATAAACTTCATGTTGATTGAATGTTTCTAGTATAAACTTCATGTTGATTGAATGTTTCTAGTATAAACTTCATATTGATTGAATGTTTCTAGTATAAACTTCATGTTGATTGCATGTTTCTAGTACGAAGTAACATGTTAGCATGACTTTAGTATAAATTTGCATGTTTTTAGTATGTATGAAGCCAAATAACACTAACACACACATACTGCTAAATAAAAAAACAAAACAAAAGGAGCTTCAGGGGTAATCAATGTATCGGTGCTCTTCAGATCAGACTAGATTTTTTTTTTAGGTATACAAAATAATAAACTTTAACTTATTTTTCGAGTGCCTTAGACTTTTATTTGGTTTTACACACTGAGCTGTCATATCAATGCTACAAGATAAACTCATTTTATGCAAATTATAAGATGTCAAGGCCTCTTTTATCATTTATGCTGAAGGCAGAAAGACAATAAATCAATTTTAAAAGGAAGCAAAACCTTCTTGAGTGTCATCACAAGTTGGAAAAGTGTCTTTTTAAAAGGTTTTCTAGATTCTTGCTAATTACAGGGTTCAAATTACAGTGCAATTAGTGCCAAGCATTCGCTGTGCATACAATATAACAACTGAATAACACAGATCATACTGCAAAAGATTAATTAAACCTATATAAATAACAAGTCTTTAATACATATTTTTAGATTTATAATTAATCTATACTTACATTTTTTCATTTATATATTTAGATTTATGATACACTATGTAAAAGACACATACATTTTTTTTTTATCAAACATAATAATTATAGGCGCCACGGTGGCGTAGTGAGTAGCACGTTCGCCTCACAGCAAGAAGGTCGCTGGTTCGATCCCCGGCTAGGCCAGTTGGCATTTCTGTGTGGAGTTTGCATGTTCTCCCCGTGGTTGCGTGGGTTTACTCCGGGTGCTCCGGTTTCCCCCACAGTCCAAAGACATGCAGTACAGGTGAATTGGGTAAGCTAAATTGTCCATAGTGTATGTGTGTGAATGAGAATGTATGAATGTGTTTCCCAGAGATGGGTTGTGGCTGGAAGGGCATCTGCTGCGTAAAACAAATGCTGGATAAGTTGGCGGTTCAATCCGCTGTGGCGACCCCGGATTAATAAAGGGTTTAAGCCGAAAAGAAAATGAATGACTGAATGAATAATAATTATATTTATAATGTTTACAGTACATTTTTGCATATTACAAGCTATTCTCCCCTCAAAACTAATGCAAACATACTCATTAAATATAAATTTAGTTTATAAAGTATTATACTTAAAACTGTATACAAAATTAGTTCAATGCTTGAAAAAATATACAATGTGTATGTTAGACAAAAGAAAT
Source organism: Danio albolineatus (assembly GCA_903798035.1). Classification (NCBI taxonomy): domain Eukaryota; kingdom Metazoa; phylum Chordata; class Actinopteri; order Cypriniformes; family Danionidae; genus Danio; species Danio albolineatus. The sequence goes on along the minus strand of CAIGQQ010030348.1, from coordinate 3,432,894 downwards.
CTTATAAATGTAATGCCGATGCTGCAAAAACAAGATCATATTAGGGTTGTCACAATACTTGAGTTTGGTACTAATCGGTATTGAAATTTTAAACACATCCATTTCCCGCTAACATTTGATCGTGATGGCACTGATTTGTCATTATGTTCACGTGCTCAACAGAAATGACTGTGATTGGCCATGAATGTCCTCAGTTCACCGAACTCACCGCTGTTTACTGAGTGTAAACACAGGTACAGCGACACTAGAGCATTTTAAAGCTGTGAAGATCAGCTGGTCTGTCTATGAGCTGACATAAGAGGGATCCGCTAATAAATCGACTGATCTTCAGGGATTTAAAACACTCCAGTGTCTCTGTATCTGTGGTTAAACTCAGTAAACAGTGGTGAGTTTGGTGAACTGATGACATTCACGGCTAATCACAGTCATTTCTGTTGAGCACGTGAACACAATGACAAATCAGTGATGTTTAAGAATGCACTCAAATGTTTGTGGGAAATTGACGTGTTTAAATTTTTTAGTACCAATTGCTACCGAATTCCAGTATCATGATAACCCTAATATGATCTTGTTTTTGCAGCATTGGCAGGAAGTGAATTATAGGGAGGTTTGGGAGACATTGACCCCCCCAAATTAACACTTGATCCCCCCCTGAAGGGTGTCAAAACAAGGTGTGTGGGGGGCTGTCCAGCCCTTCAATAGTGAGAAATAGCTCAAACTGATCTGTATTTTAAATAATAATGTTAATGATTAAAATAACAGATAATATAAATATACATTGGACCACCTCTATATCGGTTAATGCCACTGTGAATCACGCCAGTCGGCCAATCGGTCTATGCGGGGGAAAAAAAATCATTCAACAGTCTGAAACCGGCAGATCTAAAGCACCAATAGACATCGTAAGTGTTCACAAGACACTTTTAGGTAAATTGATGAATTAGATGGATGGATAGAAAGATATACTTTGCTTATTAGCATGAATTAGTACGTTATTAGCATGTTTCCAGTATGTATTAGCATGTTGCTAGCTTGTTTCTAGTATAAATTGGCATGTTTCTAGTTTAAATTAGCTTTGTTGTTAGCATAAATTTTGTATTTCACTGAACAGTAAACTGTTTCTAGTATGAATTAGTATGTTGCTAGTATTTTTGTCAGTATGAATTAGCAGGTAGACAATGTTTCTAGCACAAATTGACATGTTGTTAGCATGATTTTAAATGAAATAGCACGTTTCTAGTACAAAATAGCCAGTTTTTAGCATGATTTTAGTATATATTAGCGTGTTGCTAAAATGTTTCCAGTATGAATTAGCATGTTGATGTTTCTAGTATGTATTAGCATGTTGATGAGAACATGTTTCTAGTACAACTTAATCTGTTTTTAGCATGATTTTAGTATGAGTCGGCCAATCGGTCTATGCGGAAAAAAAAATCATTCAACAGTCTGAAACCGGCAGATCTAAAGCACCAATAGACATCGTAAGTGTTCACAAGACAGTTATAGGTAAATTGGTGTTGGTATTAACATATGACCTAAATACAGTAAAATTAGGCGCATAGTTTGACCTCAGTAACCTCTGAAATAACTAATCAGAGGATACTGTAGGTCATACACTAAATATCCCCTAAAACCTTCGTAGACTACAGCGAATAGTCCGGACTGCTGAACGAATCACTGGCACTACCCTTACTACACTTCAAGAAGTGTACTCTTCCAGAGTGAGTAAAAGAGCTCGCAAAATCACCCTGGACGCCTCGCACCCAGCACACTTCCTGTTTGAACTGTTACCGTCTAGTCGGCGATACAGAGCACCAAGCACAAAAACAGCAAGACAGAGGAAAGGTTTCTTTCCTCAGGCCATCTACCTCATGAACCGTTAAATATTCTCCTATTGTGCAATAAACGTGCAATACTTTCTCATACGCACTTGTACACAGCACTTTATAACCTGTATATTTATAACAAATCTGTACTACATATCAACATCCAGATCTTTTTTGGACTGACTGTATCTCAGTTTAATGTCTATCGTCTTTTCTAAGCACACTTGGCAATAAAACTGATTGTGATTCTGAAACATTGAACAATTAAATATGTTTTATTAATAAATTAGATGTAAGTTAAATAAATACAAAACTGACTGAAACAAACTACAGTAACATTACCGAAAAACTCGACCCCCCTGATTTGTCAATTTATAATTCGCAGACTGAGCATTGGCATTACATTTATACGATTTATTTTGTCTAAAATACACATTGTATTTTTTTTAACCATTGCACTAATTTTGTTTACAATTTTAATTATAATAACAACTAAAAATACTTTTAATATATTTAATGAGAATGTTTTGCATTGGTTTTGAGGGGAGAACAGCTCGTGGATATTCAGTGACTGACTGTGATTGGCTCTTGTCTCAGTTTTCTGATGGGCGCATCCTGTGGGGGCGGGAACATGAAGGTGGATGATGCTGTGTATGAATCTCTGGGGCTCCGCCCACGACACGCCTACTCCATACTGGACGTCAGAGACGTGCAGGGCTACAGGTCAGACTCATTCACGACATACACACTACATACAGTTAAAGTCACAATTATTTGAATTCTTTTATATCTTTTCTCAATTTCTGTTTAAAGGAGAAAAGACTTTTTCAACACATTTCTAATAACTGATTTCTTTTCTCTTTGCCATGATGACAGCACATGATATTAGGCTAGATATTTTTCAAGATGCTAGTTTTAGCTTAAAGTGACATTGAAAGCAGACTAGGGCCAGCGGACCAAATGTGGCCCTCTGATAACCTTTAATTTGGCCCGCCATCCCATCTTAGATGAGAAGTAGTTGTTTTTGTAGTTTGTTTTATTGTTGAGCTACAAAAAAAGCAAACTGAAATTAAATGTTTCAATTAAATGTTGTAAATGAATCAAATTTAAACATACACTGCATAGAAGACAATGCAGAAGACATCAGCAGAGTGTCGCTTTACTAGTGTATTCGACATTGATCTCCATTGTGTTAAAGGAATTATGTTTTTATTGTAATATAAATATGTTGTAATATAAATATAAGTTCATTATAAAATGTAAAATAAAATCTATTGGATCATTTAATATGATTAAATGTATTTATTTATTAATAATATTAAATAAATTAAGAAATTAGTCGCAGCAAATTTAATAAAATAAACACTTAAAAACATATTTTGCTGCTTGTTCAACCAACTTATGTAATATGAACTCAAAAAACACAATTCTTGAGATTTTTTTAGGGCAACTTAATCGTTTTATGTTTAATCCACTAAAATGTGTTAACTCAATTTATTTGTGTTTGGACAACCTAAATGAATTGTGGAGAATTGTGCGTTTTTAACAGTGCAGTTTGGTATATTTACCTTCGGCCCACAGCCGGGCAAGTTTGGGCACCCCTAATTTAAAGGCTTACTTAGGTTGACTATGCAGGGGCTGGAAATATTGGCCTTAAAACGTTTTTTAAAGAATTACAAGCTGCGTTTATTCTAGCTGAAATAAAAAAAAGACTCTCTCCTGAAGAAAACTTACTATAGGAAATATTGTGAAAATGGTTCTTGCTCCATTAAATATCACTTGAGAAATATCTCTGTTTTGTTCTATTAATATGTGATACAAATAGTCATAGCTTGAAACAAATGGAAATATGAGCAGATTGAGCTGTTTCTATACAGATCCCAGTGTAGCTGCCATTACAGCCCAGTGTTTTTAGTCTCTACATAGTTCACATGACTAAAAACTATCAATAAAGCTTCATTCCCCTACCTGACTCTAAAGATGCCATCTAATATTTGATCTCCACATAATGTTAATTCGTCGTGTTTCAGACTGCTGTGAATTAGATTTTCCCTGCCAGCAAATATTAATCTAAGCAAAATAAACCGACATTAAATATAAAAGCAGACACTTATGCACTATAACGCCATCACCAATGACTAAATCGCTAAGGAATATCCACAAGATCAATGTAAACGTCGCCGAATTGTAGCTCTGACAGGGACATGATGGTTTTAAATGGCTGCGGGTGCAGTAAATATAGTTCGTAGGAGTCTATAATTTACAATAAGTGATCATATCTCTGTTTTATTCTGTTGATATGTGATACAAATAGTCGTAACTCGAAACAGCGAAATATGAGTGGATTGTGCTGTTTCTATAAAAATCCCAGTGTAGCTGCCCAGTGTAGCTGTCTCCGCACAGGTCATGTGAAATAAAAACTACCAATAAAGCTTCATTCCCCTACCTGACTCTAAAGACGGCCTCTAATATTTGATCTCCACATAATGTTGGATTGTCCTGTTTCACACTGCTGTGAAATAGATTTTTCCTGCCAGCAATTATTAATCTAAGCAAAATAAACCGACATTAAAGAGCCCATATGGTGGGTTGAGAACGGTTAAATTTCACTTTTTGAAGTCCCAAACGACAGGATGATATGTATGCAAGGTTAAAAAACACTTTCGATGTCTTATAATATCTATTTATTTTTACCTCATTTTCCCACCGACTCCCATATGAATCGTCTGAGCGAGTCTTTTCCCCCAAGCACCTCCTTTACATGACGATACCACGTCATGTAACCATGCACCACGTCATGTCCTTTACGTGTCAGCAGCCCAATGCCAGAACATATTGAAAAACATCACTGCAGTTGTACAACAGCGTATTGCTATATTCTTCATCATAACAACAAACATTCAGTAATAATTAACACTTCATGGACTATTGTAAGCCAACAAATAGTTACATTCGGCAGTAAGCTAAACGGCTACCGCTACATGCTGCACGGAGCAAACACAATACAGACAACTACATCCATATTTACCTTGTTACAGTCAACACGACTGGAAGAACACGCAGGTCCAAATAAACTGAGTATTGATCCATCCTTTAACAACAACCGTGCAATAAATCCCGCGTCGTAAGCTGGTAGATTGGTGTAGCTCTCTTCAGAGAGATGACGTGAATACAGCACCGTGTTGGGGATGTAATTCTCAGGTATTTTACCAAAAAAACCTTAACCACTCCAGGTAGGGAAAAGAGATTTCCAGGTAGGGAAAATAACACAGCTTTTCCCTCGCACTTCAGAGCACAGCGTCTACGGGACATGATTTAACCGGAATGCCGATTAGTTCAGTAAAGTTAGCAGCAGTCGTGTTTTCCGGATCAATAACTCATGACCGAAACATTGTTCCTACACAAATAGCACCTCTTTTCAACCGTCACAAATGTATACAATCACCTACAACCTTATTTTCCTAAAAATGAGCTTTGCCTTCGCACTGGACGCATTATATTGAACTGTGCGCAGGCTGCAGAGAGCGATCCTTAGGGACCGTCTACAAAGAGCAAAATGCGAAAACCAACACTGCCAAAGCTGTCAATAACTTCTCTTTAAATCTTTATACTGCCATCAAACAGTATAAAGATTTACTTAGATATTACTCAGATCACACGTCACTGCTGTCCCGCTGGTTATGCTACAACACATACTGCAATACAGTGCTTGTTGTCTTCCACTTTTCCTTCCTGTCTGTGGGCGGGGCCGGGCAGTTCTATTTTCCTGGGTCTGCGCGCGCAACTATTATGTTTCGCGTTGACGTCAAGCCGAAACGGCTAAAGACTCGTTCTAATAACGATTCATTTAAACAACAATGAGTCGACTCTTTTATATATGAATCAATCGTTTTAAACACTTTGCACTTTCAGATTTAAGCCTTAGCTGGACATTTCACTTTACTTAGAGCTGTGTAACACACTGCATGGAAGGTCATTTTCAAACATCCATAATATGGGCTCTTTAAATATAAAAGCAAACACTTATGCACTATAACGCCATCACCAATGACTAAATCGCTAAGGAATATCCACAAGATCAATGTAAACATTGCAGAATTGTAGCTCTGACAGGGACATGATGGTTTTAAAAGGCTGCGAGTGCAGTAAATATGGTTCGTAAGTGTCTATAATATACAGTTAGTGATCATATCTCTGTTTTATTCTGTTGATATGTGATCCAAATAGTCGTAAACAGAGCGAAATATGAGTGGATTTTCGTGCAGCTATGTTCCATGGAGATCCCAGTGTAGCTGCCATTACAGCCCAGTGTTTTATTCTAAGCTTTTCACTCATCATAGCACACGTGCTGCTGATGATGTGACAATAAAAGTGATTTGATTTGAAATCACATGACTGAAAACTATCAATAATGCTTTATTTACCCACCTGACTCTAAAGATGCCATCTAATATCTGTCATAATGATGTTGATTGGTCCTGTTTCAGACTGCTGCGTCTCAGAAACCCATGGGGCCGATTCTCCTGGAACGGCTCCTGGTCGGACGAGTGGAGTGACTGGCCGCAGCATCTCCGGCACGAGCTCATGGCTCACGGCAGCAGCGAAGGCGTCTTCTGGATGGAATACGGAGACTTCATTAAGTGAGTCCTTAATGAGTTCATCTGTGCTAAACTAACCTTTAATCAGAGAGCAGCTTCATCAGAGCGTTCCAAAAATACAGACCAGCTCATTAGTGCTCACAAGTAGGGCTAGGGCGATTAAACAAATTTCAGTTTCAATTTTGAGCGATTTATTAAAACATTCATCAAGATAAAACGGTTGTTGCATCATACCCCGCACCTTTTCCAGCAGTATGCATTGGTCCCTCAGCAAAGCTCAGTTTCACATTGACATTGCAAATACTGTAACACAGTGGTCCTCAACCCCTGAGCTGGTACTGGTTCGGGGATCAGTTGGTACCGGCATGCACAAGAAATCATTTTTTATTTATAATCTGAGTCTAAATGATCTTTTGTTTTGAAAAAAAAAAAAAAGATAATTTATTTTGAAAAATTACTCTCAGTTACATCTCGGTCACTTGAGCACCCAAATTTAACCCACAAGCCCCAAAATGAGTAATAAACAGACGTCATTTGAAAGTTTGTTTGCTAAGGGGAAAAGGCTCAGAGAAGGGTCTTCCAGATGCACTCAATTGAATGAATGCGCACCTTGAGTTGCTAGTCACATGACAAGAACATCCAGATCAGCTTCATACCTTGTATGAAATATAAACTTTTCGGTAGACTGATTATCTCTGACAAACACAAAACATATTTTATATATTCTATCAATATATTTATTTTAAATCTATAGATTTATTTTCTAAATGGCATATCTAGGAATTTATAGATATATTAATTTTTTAAATATATTTTTATATGCGTTATATTAATTACAATTACAATTATTACAATTTATTACAATTGCTAAAAATATATATATAATATGGAGGTCTGAATTATTAGACCCTTTTTGATTTTTTTTTATTTTTTAAAAAATATATATATTTTTTTTTTTTATATATTTCTCAAGTTATGTTTAACAGAGCAAGGAAAGTATGTTTGATAATACTTTTACTATATACTATACTATAATATACTAATACTATAAAGTCTTATTTGTTTTATTTCGGCTAGAATAAAAGCAGTTTTTTGGGGGGGATGAAATAAACAGAGGGGCTAATACTTCAGGGGGGCTAATAATTCTGACTTATATATTTATTTATTTGCGTTCAGGTACTTTGACTCAGTGGACATCTGTAAGATTCATCCAGACTGGCAGGAGGTTCGTCTGCAGGGCTGTTTCCCTTGCCGGGCCAGTAAACCGGTGACTGTTACTGCGCTTACGGTGCTGGAGAGAACTGCGTTGGAGTTCGCCCTCTTCCAAGAGGGCAGCAGGTAAATAACATGGTAAAACAACAGGTAAAGGCTACACTTATATGCACACATCTATCTGTAACAGAACTGACAGCTCAGTCAGATTCAAAAACATGCAAGTAAACACTTTAATCCATTCAACTGAGCTTGATTCAATTCATTCATTGATTCAATTTATTTTTATTGCACCTTTCACAATAATTATTGTTCCAAAGCAGCTGTACAAAAAGCTGCACATCGTTACATTACTGTAGAAATCAAAAACTTTAAGGAGCTGTGTGTAGGATGGGCATTAAACATACACATAGTTACCCTGCAGTTATATAGTACATAATGTTCTTCCATAAAGGTGCGGACATGTTCAGTAAAGTGTATTAAGTGTTTAAGCGATTTAAATTTCAATCCGATTAGAAGGGCTGGTTTGATCATTCTATAATCTGATCCAACAACAGAAAAATGACCATGTTAATGCTTGAATTCAATCATAATCAGAAGCCTCTGGGGCACATGATTTAGTGCAGCGTTGACATGCATTAGCCCGTGCATATTTTGATAAACGCATGATAAGACATGTAAAACCGCTGGCTGAATATTATCATTAGGGTGCCTAATGAAGCACTTTATTTTAGAAATGTGCTGTAGCATGAATATATGTTTAAATGAGCCCTACTGATAATATAATAAAAATAAACAAAATACGGCAGAATATTAAAATATTAGAATTAAGAAATTAAACTAAGAAAATCTGGAAAAAATATCTATTATCAAAAAGAGAGTCCGGACACTATAAAATTTTAATTTATATTTAATTTAATTCAAAATGTTACACTATAACCTGCTTAAAAATACAAAAATGTTTAACTTTTTTTTAATCTGCATTGAAGCTAAACTTTTATAAATGCAGACATTTTAATCTGAACATATATACAGGGTTCATACGGTCCTGAAAAACCTGGAAAAGTCATGGAATTTTGACATGGCATTTTCCAGGCCTGAAAAAGTTTTGGAAAAACTAAAAAAACCCTCAAAGTTTTGGAAAAGTCATGGAAATTATTTTAACAAATGTCTGTATTCTTAAACATAGGTTGTCTCTTTTCAGTCCATGGTCAAACACGAGCTCTCACATTATTAGTGCTGCGTGAACATTATCTAAATACATTTTACAGAGATATACAGATTAATTTAAACTAAATAGATTGTTGCATGTTTTATGATATGCTGTAATAACTTTGAAGATGCATAATTTTTCTTATTATTTAACATGTATACGTAGACATTACATGAAACATTAGGTCATGAACATTTACTTGAAAGTCCTGGAAAAGTCATTGAATTTTAGTAGTAAAAATGTGCATGAAACCTGTATATAACAGATATTTGAATCAGATTATAATGTTTAAAGAACACATAGATCTGCAATCTGATTCAATTTCTTCAGATTGATGAAAACTGGTGCACGCAAACATAGCCAATGCCATCAAATATCAATCATAAAACAACAAAAACCTGCAATTAATGGCAAATAGACTAGGACAATTGTACAAATAATAAATTGCATGTGATCAATCAGCATTTATATGAAAGATATATGCTTATGTTTGTACATGTTTGTTCCTGTCAGTAAATACATTAACTAATACAACCTTAGGTAACACTTTATTTCGATGGTCCATTTGAGTATTAGTAGACTGTCTGCTTAATATCTGCTGATACTGACATTCAACAGACATTTAACTGATTATAAGAAACTTTGCAAGTACATGTCAACTTACACTAACCCTAACCCCAACCTAACAGTCTACTTATAATCTAATGAGAATTAGTTGACATGTATCTTAAACTCAACAAACAGACCATCAAAATAAATTGTGACCCAACCTTATTGTAAAGTTTTACTAATATGTTTTTATCTATATCGATCTTGCCGTGAGTTTCTGATCAGGCCATAAACATGAATAAACACAGTGATAAATGTATTGTTTGTTCCTGTTAGTAAATACATTAACACAACCTTATTGTAAAGTGTTATTAATATGTTTTTATCTGTATTGATCTTGCCAGGACTTTCTGATATGGAAATAAATGAACAAACTCTGCCTAAAACAGAATACATAATAATAAAACTGCCCTGATTCCACCAGGCGTTCAGACACCGCGGACAGTCACCTGCTGGACTTGTGCATCATGGTTTTCCGGGCCTCGTTCAGTAACGGGAATAAGCTGGTTCTGGGTCGTCTGTTGGCACACAGCAAGCGCGCGGTCAAGAAGTTTGTAGGCTGTGATGTGATGCTGGAGCCGGGCGAGTACGCCGTGGTTTGCTGTGCCTTCAACCACTGGCAGATGGACCTCAGCGGAGCCTCAACACCTGGTACACAAACACCATTCACACATGTTTCTGTAACACTTCACAATAAGGCTACATTCATGTTTTTACTAGAAATGCTGCGGTATAATATTGAACCATTCAATATGACCTCCATCATTCAAAACACATATGGATATTGAGGTTTTAGAGTTTCTGCGGGTTTCACCAAGTCAAATTTAGGACTTTTTAAGACCTTTTTAAGGCCCTGTTTACACTAGTGCGTTTTCGTTTTAAAACGCATAAGTTTTGCTACGGTTGCTCCATCCGTCCACACTACGCCGGAGTTTTCGAGCCCCGAAAATGGAGCGTTTTGTAAACGCTGGAGAGGCCGTGTTCATTCTAAAACGCTGCTGCTCTGTCTCAGTGTGGATGGGGAAACGAAGACATCTGAAAATGGAGGCGTGGCTGCTGAGATTCGCTACTCGATTGGTGCTTTTGGGTCATTGCGTAACTTTCCCTTATTCGTCAAGCCCCTATCACATGACTATAACGCCACCGTAAGACGACAGACCAGCCTTCACTGTAAACAACATGGACAAAAATGGGAGCGTTGTTTGCAATATTGTCCATTTTAGGCGCCATTGTGCAGTTAAAGTCTACCTTTTTTACTACAACAGCTGCATATATTCGCAAGAGGCAAGCTACTGTTCGAGCACTCGCTAATCGCTCGCGTTTCATGCGGCGTAAGCCCTATTTAGAATGCCGAGCGAGACAATTGCTTCCTGTTTTTACTTGAACGCGCATGCCCAGAGTGCGTGAATGGTCACGTGATATACATTTTTGGTGGAGTACTGTGGACGGAGATGTGTTCACAAACGCTGGGTGAAACGCTAGTGTGGACGCGGATCGTTTTCATGCCAAAACGTCGTTTTAAAACTAAAACGCACTAGTGTAAACGGGGCCTAAGACCATGAAGAATGAAATTTCTAACTTATATAGGGCCAAATGCTAAGGATTATTTTAACGGGCCAGCAGCAACAAAAAAAATTACTTGCCCAATCGAAAATGATTTCATAGCCACATATTTTATATAATGTGTCAAAACAAGCAGACCCTAGTTATATACCAGGCACGTGCAGAGGGGGGAGCTTTGGGTGCTTGAGCCCCTGCCCTTTTTTCTCCTGGAGAGAAAGTGCCCTTTTTCCTGGGGATAATTATCTTTTAAATACTAATAATAACAATAATATATGTATAAGTTAATGCATGTTCTATTTAAGGATAACTTTCCCTGTCAAACAATAAAAATACTCAATTTTAAAAGTATAACTTGGTTTTTGTCTACCCGCTCCAAGCGAGCCTCAAACCTATTTGGAACGTGAAACCACATGTTAGGCGAACGCTCTAATGAGGGCGCTATTTACATTTTTGCTCTGTACTCAAAAGTAAGGTGTCAACAGTGGAGTAACGTCTATCAGTGCAATGCACACGGACTGCATCTGGGCCATAGCTTTACAGTCTGGCCCAAACACACACTGCAGACGGAGTGTGCGTAAAACAGGTGTTACTAGCTGACTTCCTTAACGGCAGCACTCTATCGACAGAACTGCAGATGTAAATTCATCCGTCACTCATCTATATTGTGTGGAGGTGAGTAACGGCTAACAAAAGACTACCCGAGGCTCAAATTCAACATCAGCTATTTATCCAAAAGCTCAAAAGCAAATTATTTTTGTTATTTGTTATAAAGCTATTTTGTCTTGTTAACATCCTCCTGATTAACAACCATGTAATAAGTTAGCTAAAGTTTAGCCCGGGCAATATCACAGGCATATTAGCTGAGGCTAATGAAATGGAGAAATGACACAAGGATAGTGAAAATATCCCCCTCTCGTTTTTACAGTCATTTATTCAGAATATGCAATGTTAACCGAAGCTATAAAAACATGTAGGCTAGCTATGGAAGTCAGTGGCTATCAGTGTGTCCTACATTCTTCACAATATTTTATTATTTTGTTTAACAGAAAAAAAACCTCAAACAAAAATAATAGATTGAAAAGGGATAGTTCACGCAAAAATGAACATTTACTCACCCCTACTTTATTTTGTTGAACACTAAAGAATTAAAGATTAAAGAAGATATTTTAAAGAAAGCTATAAACCTGAAATAGGAAAAACAAATACCATGAAAGTCAATGGTTACAGGCTTGCTGCTTTCTTCAAATTATTATTTTGTGTGTTCAAAGAAAGAAAAGGAAAGAACAAAGTCAAATAGGTTTGGAACAAGTACAAGGCGAGTAAATGATAACAGAATTTTTAATTTTGAATGAACTGCGCTTTTAAGAGTGAGTATGGTGAATTTAGGGTGAAACATCCTTTAATATATTTTATTTATTAAAGTACAATTATTATTTAATAAAAAGTGCCCTTTTTTCCACTTGAGCCCCTGCCCCTTAAAAGGTCTCTGCATGTCCCTGATACATACTGTCATTTTTTTCAACATAACTTTTTTATAAACTTTAAATGTATGCACAACAGACTGTAAGGCTGCATTTAAACTGCAGATCTTGATGGTCAATTCCAATTTTGTGGCTGTATTAATTTTTTTTTTTTTAATGCATTTACACTGCACTCGCAAAGGCGCAATGACAGAAAAAAATGAGCAGGCGCTGACTGACAGCTAATAATAAAAGTGCGCAGGGTTTATTTTTTAAAATTCTATTTGACAGGTTGTTTTACTATAATTTATGACAGAAAAGTTCTCATTTTGCCATTTTGTTTTAATCTATGCCTTTTTAAACCAGTGGGTATCCTAATGTAATGTCTATGGTGTGATTTATGCATATGATGTATGCAACAGTTTTATATCAGTTTATATTGTTTATGTGGCGGATGTGCTCTCTCGCTAGCATGCCTTTATTTGTGCTACATGACAATATAAAAGCTTTTTGTAGTCCTCCTGTATGAGATTTAAGGTTTGGGACTGTGCTGAAGTCTGTTCTGAAATGAAAGCGCCAGAGTTGACGTTATTCTCTACGGTTTTTAATGATGTGCGTCTAGGCATGGGATGATAAACGTTTTCAAGGCATACCGCGGTTTGGAAAAGTCAAGGTTTTCATACCGCCAAAATTTTCTGCAATACCGTTTCTAAGGTTTGTGTAATATTTTTATTTACTTTTTTTTGTTTTGTTTTTTAAGTGTAAATTGTAAAGACATCTGTGTTTTTGAAACAAATGAAGACCGCAGTAGTAAATTAATCACTTGAATTATTTAGCCTGACATGTTTACTGCTCCAAAATACTTTAAATGTTTCTCCAAATAAAATATATTGTGTTTGAAGGGGAAAAGGTTTTGTTTTTTTAGCCAGACATTTAAAAAGAATATACTTTAGAGCAGTAATGACAATACTGTCATAACGTGAAACCGTGATATTTTTATCCAAGGTTATCATACCGTCAGAATCTTATACCAGCCCATGCCTATGTGAGACTCGCATTGACAAGTAAAAATCGGATCTACCTGCTTACACTGCAAATACGAGGGCATGGATCTGATTCATATCGGATACATTTCCACATTTGAACAAGGCCTGAATCTGATTTGAGTAAATCAGAATCCATGGGCTATATCCCATCTGTGCCACATGGGAGAAATAAATCGGAATTGAGTCACTTGAACCATGCAGTGTAAACACAGCCTTGTAATATTAGTCCTTAATAGAGTTTTGCTAAAGGTTTTATTGTGTGTTCGATCAATAAGGCAGCTTTACATAAACAAAGGGAAATTAGACTCATTAAAATTTTTTAAGTCCTACAAAACAATATTTCAGTGAATTTAAGACTGTTTAAGACCTAAAGTTTTAAGAACATTTTAAGGCCTAAAGACATTTTAAGACACTCCGTGTCTTGCATTTAAATTTTAAAACTGTATTTTGCCTTTTCTCCTGTTCCTTTAATTAATCTTTGAACGAACTCTCTGAATGTTAGAATGTACAGTGGGGGAGTAAGTATTGGACATGTTTTTTTCTGATGGACTGTTAACATGGAATTGAACCAGAGTTTGATATTAACCAGTGGTGTAAAGTAACTAATTACAAATACGTAGACTACTGTAATGAGTAGTTTTTCTCAGGAATTGTACTTTACTGAGTAGTTTTATAAATGTGGGCTTTTACTTTCCCTTGAGTACATGTTTAGTGCAGTATCGGTACTTTTACTCCACTACCTTCCTTCAACCTGCAGCCACTTCTTTATTTCTTTCTTGTCTATGGTCATTGTCTAAAGTAGAAAGATCAGTCCTGTGATTCCTGTCCAATTAAATCACACATAGAGAGTAAATCACATAAACAACCTCAAGACATGGGCGCTTTATAAATGCAGCAAACCTTTTGAAAACATTAAAAATGTCCAAGAAGATGTCCAAAATCTGTACACGCAATGATCCAGAGACTGTTTATAGACTGCAGGTCACTGAAAATGATGGATGTCGACTGTATGATTACTGAAATCACCAAACAGCCTTAAACAATCACTAAATAGAATGAATGAAGAATGGAAGGAAGGGCCAAATAAAGGAAGGACCGAACAAGGAATGGAAGGAGGGACCGAAGAACCAAATAAATGAAGGAAGGATTCAAGGAAGGATTGAACATACTAAGGAAGGAAAGAAGGAACGATTGAACAAAGGACCTAAAGAAGGAAGGAACAAAAATATGGAAGAATGAGCGAACAAATGAAGGGAGGAAAGAAGGAAGGACCAAACGAATAAAGGAAGAATTCAAGGAAGGACTGAACAAACTAAGGAAGGAAGGAACGAAGATGAATTAATGAACAAAAGGACCTAATGTAAGAAGGAACAAAAATATGAACGAATAGACGAACGAGTGAATGAAGGAAGGAGAGAACAAACAAATAATTGAAGGAAGGTTGGAAGGAACGAACGAAAATAGGAAGATCCCTAAATTCACTACATGTTGTTTGTGTAGGCATGTGTAAACGTAACATTCTGTAAACGCATCAACTTTTCTACAGTGTAATACTCACTACTCACTACTCTTGAGTACTTTTAAAAGGTCTACTTTTACTCATACTGTGAGTAATATTTACTACAGATAGTTTTACTCTACTTGCACTACATTTTTGGGCAAGTAATGGTACTTTTACTTGAGTATGATTTTTTCAGTACTTTTTACACCACTGATATTAACCCAAACAATACAACCATTAAGACGAACACTTCAGTTATAAACTGACAGTAAAGGCTCTGCTTGTTTACATGCCAAAATTCCATTATAATCTAATACGCAAATGCAACAAAATGTACTTGTTTAGCTCTCATTCAGTTTTTAAGCACAAACCTGTTTCACAGCGCTGCTTTGCTCCACAGCGCCACCTGATGTGTATAGTTATAACATTAGCATGTGTGTTCAGCATTTATACTGACTCCACTTATGGCCAGCTAAGTGCCTTTTTAGCTAAATTCAAATAGTATTATTTATTCTTCAAATCATTATTGCAGCTGAAATATTTCCACTACTCATGCAGACCCCTTTAATGCATATTGTAATGAATAAACTCTTAAGAGCAAGCAAAAGTGATTTTAGACAAGGTTAAAGTAGTATGTTTGTGTGTGTTTGTATTGCAGTGTCCAGCCCCACCAATGCTCGCAGACCCAGTCAGGATTTCCCAGGGTACATCTTGGCCATCTACAGCTCCAGACAGGTGATGGTGGAGCAGGTAGAGGCCACGTCCACCACACTCGCAGACGCCATCATCCTGCTGACAGAGAACAAGGGGGAGAGACATGAGGTACAGCCACGCACACATATGAACATAATGATTTTTACACAATGTGTATTGACCTTATTCTTCATGTATGAGCATGTGTGGACGTTGTAATCTTTTTGGCTGGAGACTTCTGGTCTCATTCACTTTCACTGATTTTTAGACGTTAAATCTGCTCGTTACGCTTCATGTTGCAAACTGATTTTTATTTTCTTCCCATAATATCCTGCTTTGTCTGTATAGTCTTGCACACACTTGTTTGTAGAGCAAGTAGTTTTCTGATTTTAATTATTCCTAGTCATTTCTCATTGGCAAATGAATCTGAAGTTCAAAACAGGGGTGTACAAACTCAGTCCTGGAGGTCAGGTGTTCTCGAGTGTTTATCAAACACGTATGAACCAGCTAATCAAGCTCTTACTATATATACTAAAAAACTTCTCGGCAGGTGTGTTGAAGCAAGTGTTGGAGCTAAACTCAGAAGGACACAGGCCCTCCAGGACAGAATTTGGACACCCTTGTTCTAAAACAAAGACAAAAATGAGCACACTTCTGCATTGCAGAATAAGATCAGTATTATCTTCCTCTACCCCTAAACCAGGGGTTTAAATTGGTGGGGGCCATTTCAATGACTGACAATTCATAGGAGGGCCATTTTAACATTTAAGTACAAGAAAAAAGTGGAGCCCTGACATAATTGATGCATCTTAGGACAGCAGACCCGACATATTTATAGTATTACCTGTTTCCAGTGATAATGCTCATCAGCACGTTTATTGTGTCACACATCAGCTGCTGAAATATATCTGTGGTTGTTGTGTGTATGGCCAAGCGTTAGACTACGAAATACTATAAATAATAGGCATAATAATTATTATTCTGTCCCAACCAATTGTATTGTCCCAATAGCATAAGAACAGCAGAAAGCAGTTTGGGTAACTTAAGTGACTTTACTGGTGATCTGTTCTTCTCAATATCATTCTTTATTATTAAACTACAACAAGGAGGGGGAGGTATGTACATATTCACATTTACTTTAACATGTTCAATTCAACTAGCAGTACAATTTTACTAATGCACAGTTTTTATGCAATCATAAGCATTTGAGGAAATGAGACCATTTGAATCGAGTATTAGCAAAGTTTTATTTTTTACACCATCAGCATAACGTGTAAGCCATGAAGAAGTGTTTGTACAACACAATACAGGCGGTATAAAACTGCTGATAATCAAACAACCCTTGAATATTTACAAAAATAAAGCTTTAGTAAAAATAGAGCTTTCCCAGAGATGGGTTGCGGCTGGAAGGGCATCCGCTGCGTAAAATAAATGCTGGATAAGTTGGCGGTTCATTCCGCTGTAGTGACCCCATATTAATAAAGGGACTAAGCCGACAAGAAAATGAATGAATGAATGAATAAAAATAGAGCACTTATGGGCATATATTTTAACGTTTAAATCAGCCACAGAATTAAAACGCATGTGTATTACCCTCGACCATACACTGAGAGAAAAATAAAGTAAAGCTAATCTGAATACGGTATATTAAATGTCGACTAGGTGGCGGGTCAAAACCACAAGTGGCTAGATGCAACTGCTCAACAATGAAAGTGTTTCAAAATTATATGTTTTGCCGAATCACATTATAATTTTTGACGTCAGTTGGGGGTCGGAGGGAGGGCCGTTTAAGACCTCTGCCCTAAACCCACCCCTCACAGAGAACAATTTTTATATTTTATAAATACTTTATTCTCTGTGATGTATGAGCCTGTTTACCTGTGAGGACCTTAATTTCAGTCCCCACAGAGGCACGTCCCAATGGGTCTGCATTCCTTTTTTAAGTCCCCACTTGAATATTAAAAACAAACACACACTTAAGCCGCCTTTCCACTGCACACGACAAACGACAAGCGACAGACCGGAAGTCATTCATTTCCAACGGAAAGTAGTCCGGGAGCTGCGTGGAGTTCCGATCATCTCCGTATGCGGAAAATTCGGATCCGATTTGAGCCACGGATCCGTTGAAATATTTGAACTCCTGCGACTAGACCGTATGCGACCGGCCGGCTGGAAGTAATGTATTTCAGTGTGGTCCAAGCAGGTCCGTGCACGCGAGATGAGAAAAAGGTTTTTTTGTTATTTTTTTGAATCAGAAAAATTCTGTATTAAATAAAAAAACATTTCTATTCATAAATGAGTAATAAAAATATTATTATAGACATTTTAGTGGCCTATGAGTTTCAGTATTCATTTATTCATCCATTCATTCAACCATGGTGAACACACGGAGAATAAAGGCTTTTGCTCTTGCACTACTATTTCGGACACTGCAAGAATCAGCGTGTCCCCCATGGTACCCGACAACACTGAAAATACTGTGCGACTGCCACAAGGGGGCGTATTCCGACAGTCGTGTCCAAATGTCGTGTGCAGTAGAAAGGCGGCTTTACACTACTTTTGTGACGTTAATCATTGATCTTCTTTTAAAAATTGCTTAAATGCATGTAAAAATATAAATACATTTTGGCTGCGCACATGCTTCAAGTGGCTCAATTCCGAATTTTTTATTTTTATTTTTATTTTATTTTATTTTTTTCTCCCATGTGGCACAGATGTGATATGGCCCATTTACGTGTAAGCAGGGAAAAAAATCATATGGATTCCGATTTACTGAAATCAGATTCAGGCCTTGTTCATATATGGAAATTTATCCAATATGAATCGGATCCGTGCCCGCGTGTCTGTAAGCAGTTAGATCAGATTTTCACCTGTCAATGCGAGTCGCGCATCATTAAAAATCATAGAGAATGACGTCAACTCTGACGCTTTCATTTCAGAACAGACTTCAGCACAGTCCCAAACCTTAAATCTCATACAGGAGGACTAAAATCGCTTTTATATTGTCACGTAGCACAATTATTTAAGCATGTTAACGAGAGAGAGCAACATCCACCACATGACCAATATAAACTAATACAAAACTGTTGGACATTACATTAGGATGCCTACTGGTTTTAAAAGATGGAAAAATGACAACTTTTTTTTTGTCATAAACTATAGTAAAATTCAAAAAAATAAAAAAAGAAACCAGAGTGCTCTTTAATTATCAGCTGTCAGTCAGCGGCTGCTCTTTTCTTCCCCGTCACTGCGCCTTTGCCGTTGCAGTGTAAATGCAGACAATCGGATACAAGTCACTTTTAAAAGATGATGTAAACCGGTCATAAAAAAAAGTCAGATATGGCCCCCCGATTTACTCAAATAAGATTCAGGCCTTGTTCATATGTGGAAATTTATCCGATATGAATCAGATCAGATCTGCAGTGTTTGCAGGTAGGTCGGATTTTCTCCTGTCAATGCGAGTCACGCATCATTAAAAGCTGAAGAGAGTAACGTCAACTCTGATTCTTTAATTTTGGAACAGTCCCAAACCTTAAGTCTCATACACGAGGACTAAAAAAGCTAAGAGAGAGAGAGAGAGAGAGAGAGAGAGAGAGAGAGAGAGAGAGAGA
>CAIGQQ010030348.1:3383570-3408412 GCA_903798035.1 Danio albolineatus | reverse complement strand
GGGGTAGTGCGGATATAAGGTGTAATCGTACCATAAAACGTATTGCCGTCAGCAAGGCCTCGGACTAACTCACCCCTCATGTGTTGCAGGCAGGTTCTGGTGGTTCTGTCTCAGCTGGAGGGAAACGCTGGTTTCTCCATCACACACAGACTGGCCCACAGGAAAGCAGCGCAGGCCTCTCTGGGCGACTGGACGTCCAGTAAAGCCACACACTCGCCCCAGCTCACTCCAGACACTGATGGACTGCACAGACCGCGGCCGCTTTGACACACGCTTACTCACACGCACACACATAAACATAAAAACACCTGAAACCTGTGCTGATGAAAGCAGACATTGAGAACTACTGAGCCAATCACACGTCTGCTCACTGAGCCAAGACCCGCCCACTGCAAACACACACACACACACACACACACATTCAGATCCTGTCAGTGGACTTCAGTTTCTTTTCTGTATGTTCAGTCAGAGGGTAATTCTCCACAAAATAATTATCATGGCTCATTTCATCCTAAATCAGAAGAATGATAATTAATCACACTCTCTAATCATCTGCTGCACATTAAAAACAGATGCTTCATTTTTATTTTATGATTATTATTATTAGTTTTGGTAACATTACAGTTTTAGTTTACGTTCCACATTGCTATGAGGTTTATTCTGTCATTTATTTTTAATGATGATGCTTCAGATTATTATTAACATTAGTAGTATATATATATTTTTATAAATATTAATTTTTAAGGGGCTTTTCACCTTTATTATTATAGGACAGTAGAGATATCAGAGCAAAGCATTGGGAGCAGAGAGAGAGAAAGGATCAGCAAAGGACCTCGAGCCAGGAATCGAACTCGGGTCACCGTGAGCACATCTATGCTACGTGTCGGAGCACAGTACCACTAAGCTATTGGTGCCGACAGTAGTATATTTCTAATAATAATCATTATTATTATTATTATTATTATTATTATTATTATATTATATTTATATATTACAATTAATTATATTATATATATTATATTATAATTATGTTATTATATTATAATTATATTATAATTATATTATATTATTATATTATAATTATATAATATATATTATATTATAATTATATTATATTATATTTATATTATATTTATTATTATTATTATAAATGATTTCCCCTTTAAATTCACATTACCAGAATTCTTCGCGTTTTAATTTTTAATATTATAATTTAGATGCTGAATATTATTATTATTATTATAGTTTCCATTAATTTACCATTACGATTTCAAATCAAATTAACATAATTACAAGTATTCTGAAAATTTAATTTTTATCTTATGATGATGATGATGATAATAATAATTATTATTATTCCCCTTTAATGCTCTCCTCATATTCAGATCACCGGAGGTTTTAAATTTAATTTTTAATTTTATAATGGTATGATTAAGGACTACTTTCACTAGGTGGCATTGTACTTTAATACAATATGATTGACTCCATTGCATAAGAAGTAAAACAAAATACTTTAAGACACAACAAATGTACCAAATGTTTTTGCACAGTAATCCTGTACATTTTGATAATTCCCATGTAAAATTTGGCACAAAATATGTTTAATTCGCATTAAAACATTCATCAAATAAATGCAAGCTGCGTTTGTTAAAGTAAGAGTGAGATGTGCCATGTGATTGTTTTGTGAGATTTACATTCATCGCCATTCTGACAGCCAATCAGCAAACTGCTCTGGGGTCACATGTCGTGTATCATGAATAATGCTGATACTTGATTTTAACAGAAGGTGGAATAGACGAGGGGTTACTCATTACATGTGTAGACCGTCTTTTAATTTATTTATGTCGTGTTTTATGATGAACCTTTCAGAGAGAAGCACAAGAAAAGCTGCTGGGCGAGAGCTGTACTGACTGGTGGGATTGTGTTGACCTGTGCTGGATCTGATTGGTCAATCGCTCTGCCAGCGCTGATATGGAGTTTGACTTTATTTTTGTGCACTGATCTTTAATCCGCCGTCTGTGTATTTTATTTTTTCCCGCTGGATGTTGTTTTTAGTCAGAGTCTCCTTCTGTAGGTGTGTATCTGTCTAATGCACACACACACACACACACCCACATAGTCTGTCTTTTTTTTTGTAAATTGTACAGCGCTGTTCCCCTCTGCACAATCCAATCTAAAGTACTCGCTGTAATTATACAGATCTCTGTCAGGCAGGAGTATAATATGTAGAATATTTTATTGATTCTTGGATAGGGGAGAAAAAAAAGAAATGTAATAAAGTTTAAGATATGTACGATTCATTTGCAATCTCAGGTTCTGTTGGACCAAATGATGAATAAAGATTTTGTTTCGTTTCGATTTTTTTAAAATCAAGGAACATCCGAGTGTCCGACTGTTTATTTTAACTCTTGAGATGCTGAACTTCGAATTGTATTAGGGCTGCATAATATATCGTTTGAGCATCGATATTGCGATGTGTGTGTGTTCGCAATAGTCACATCACAGGGTTAGATTGTTTATAAAAGATATTAAATATTATTTTATCAAATTATTTATACAACGACGACTATGTTATTTTATGTTTGATATTTTGATTCTTGTATTTGAATACTGTTAGGCTGCCCAGAAAATCATAAAGCACTGTTTGTACATGCTGTAATTATTATATTTATTATTATTATTATTATATTTTATGCAGATCCATTGCATAGAAAAAGGCTCGATCATCCCAGGTTATCTAATTCAGGGGTGCGCAAACTTTTTCATATGAAGAGCCGAAAACCAAACATCATTGAGAGCCGTGGGAAGGTAAATATACCAAACTATATTACATTAAAGTTGCCTAATTTCCTAATTTATTTCATAATATTTAAAAAAATATAAAACATTGCTTTAAATTGTATTAGTTATTATTTTATTCATTCATTCGTTTTCTTTGCGGCTTAGTCTCTTTATTATTCTGGGGTCGCCACAGCGGAATGAACCGCCAACTTATCCAGCATATGTTTTACACAGAAAATGCACTTCCAGCTGCAACCCGTCACTGGGAAATATCCATACACACTCATTTACACACACACACACACACACACACTATGGACAATTTAGCTAACCCAATTTACCTATAGCGCATGTCTTAGGACTTGTGGAGGAAACACCCGGAGGAATCTCCATCATTCTCCCTCTCTTCTCAGATGGGACGGTGGGCCAAATCAAAGGTTACCATGGGCTATCTTTGGGCCGCGGTGCGTGATCTAATTAATGAAATATTTACAGACAGAACTACTCAAATCACCTGGCGAAATTATAGTCTCATCGGAATATTTATTGCAGCAAAGCAAAATATCGCAATGACAAAATTTTCCAATATTGTGCAGCCCTGAACTGTATTATTATACAACTATAAATTTTAAATTAAATTTAAATTTCTTTATATTATTTTTTTTCAATGGTATTATAGTTAGTTTATAGCTAATTTTTCCATGTGTTGTTGCTAGTTTAATTTTATTTATCAGAATCAGAAAGAGCTTTATTGCCAGGTATGTTCACACATACGAGGAATTTGTTTTCATTTGTCTTCTACAGAGATATTTGTCTTCTATTAATATAGTAAAAAATATTGTTATTACTTGCTCCGTTGGCAGATTATTTTGCTTGTTTTAAGGAAAAACTCAATTAATTTTTACTCATTATTTCAGAATTTTATTATTTTTCTAGTCTAGAAAATGCTGCTTGATTTTAAGAATGTTTAGATATTTGCAGATATTTAGACAAACACATTAAATAAGAAATAAAAAAAAATGCTGTGTACAGCCCAAAACATGCCAATAGTTGATCATTTTCAGCAGCAATGATCAGTAAAGTATTTGAGTTTTGTTAGTTTCAGTGGGATTCTTTGTTTTTGTTTGTTGTGTGCCTCCAATATGGCCAACTGATAACACACACGCCTAATTTTCCTAATTTTTTATACTATGATATAGAATTATATATCAGGTATTGGTGCACTTTTAATCATTATATCTTTATATGTAGCAGCCAATGTGTTAATTCAGCAGTCAATTAAGCAATTTCTTATGTTCAATTTAGTAGTTTAATAATAATTTTGTGATTTCAGGTGATACCATCGCTGATAATACAGCCTGATCTCATGAGAAAACGTACGTTTTTTATGTTTTGCCAGTTTAGTGGCTAATTCGTAGGAATTCAGAGTTCAGTCGTACAAAAATGTATGATTTTAAAAAGAAGGCGTGGCACCTAACCCCACCCCTAAACCCAACCGTCATTGGGTGATGAGCAAATCGTAATAAATTGTAAAATTAGATCGTACGAACTAGCCACTAAATCAAAAAGTTACGAATTGCCGTGAGATAGCGTTGGATTATAAACTCAAAGCAAACTGGATTAATAGCTTCCTATAAATAGCAAATGTGATTGCATTGCATTTATTTTGACAAGTAACAATTTTTATGTATTTGTAGCATACTTCTCATAAACAAATGTATGTTTTAACATTACTAAAATGTGAAAATATATATCTTTATATCAGAAATAGCTCCTTATTTTACAGACAATCATTTGAAACTATATTACATTAATATTTCTGGACGTTTTTTGCTTAAACCTTAATGTTTATGTGCTTACATTCAGTATGTTTATTAACTAGCATGAAGTTTATTTAAACTACTGTGATTCTCAAACTCCTGCGGTTTGATTATAAATTAATCAGATGTCATCTGGAATAGGCTATCAAATGTTAAAAGCATTTCTGCAATTAAAGATTTTTGTATTTGAATACTGTTAGGCTAACCAGAAAACCATAAAGCACTGTTTGTACATGCTGCAATTATTATATTATTATTATATTTTATGCAGATCCATTGCATAGAAAAAAGCTCGATTATCCCAGGTTATCTAATTCAGGGGTGCGCAAACTTTTTCATATGAAGAGCCGAAAACCAAACATCATTGAGAGCCGTGGGAAGGTAAATATACCAAAATATATTAAATTAAAGTTGCCTAATTTCCAAATTTATTTCATAATATTTTTAAATATATAAAACATTACTTTAAATTGTATTAATTATTATTTTATTCATTCATTCGTTTTTTTTCGGCTTAGTCCCTTAATTAATCTGTGGTCGCCACAGTGGAATGAACCGCCAACTTATTCAGCATATGTTTTACGCAGGGAATGCACTTCCAGCTGCAACCCGTCACTGGGAAATATCCATACACACACACAATATCCATTCACACACACACACACACAGACACACACACACACTACGGACAATTTAGCATACCCAATTTACCTATAGCGCATGTCTTTGGACTGTGGAGGGAAACACCCGGAGGAAACCCACACCAACACGGGGAGAACATGCAAACTCCACACAGAAATGCCAATGGACCCAACCAAGGCTCGAACCAGCCTTCTGTTTAACAGTGAACAGAAAAAAATTGCAATAAGAAATCATTTAAAAATGATAATAATCATTTAAATAAAAATCATGTGTATTATATGACAAGTTCCTGACAGTGACCCAGATCTTTCGTGAAAACACTTTAATTGCAGAAATGCTTTTAACATTTGATAGCCTATTCCAGATGACATCTGATTAATTTATAATCAAACCGCAGGAGTTTGAGAATCACAGTGTGTTTATTAAGAGAGCGAGAGTGAAATGTGGGTGCAGAAAAGTAGGTTTAGTTGAAGTCAAAATTATTCACCCTCCTGTGAAAGTTTAATTATTTAAAAACATATTTCCAGAGTGTTGCTTAATGAAGAGATGTCTTAAACATTTTTAAGCAAAATAGTTTTGATAACTAACTTCTAATAATTAATTTGTCTTTGTAGTGGTGAGAGTACATAATATTTTGATAGATGGTCTTCAAGATACTAGTATTCAGCTTAAAGTGACATTTTTTTAAAGTTTACCTTTTTTCAAAATCCCTTAAGGGGAATAAATATTCAATCATTTTCTTTTCAGCTCAGTCCCTTTATTAATCCAGGGTCGCCACAGCGGAATGAACCGCCAACTTATGCTGCATATGTTTTACGCAGCGGATGCCCTTCCAGCTGCAACCTATCACTGGAAAACACCCATACACAAACATTCACACACACACACACGGACAATTTAGCTAACCCAATTCACCTATTGCGCATGTGCTTGGACATTTTAAGGTCAATAGTTTTGCGGTGAGGGCGTCACGGTGGCGCAGTGTGTAGCACGATCACCTCACAGCAAGAGGGTCGTTGAAATATATGTCTGTAAGTGCTCTATTTTTGCTAAAGCTCTATTCATTCATTCATTTTCTTTTCGGCTTAGTCCCTTTATTAATCCGGGGTCGCCACAGCGGAATGAACCGCCAACTTATCCAGCATTTGTTTTACGCAGCGGATGCCCTTCCAGCCACAACCCATCTCTGGGAAACTAAAGCTCTATATTTGAGAATATATAAGGGTCATTTAATTGTAATTAATTTTATACTGCCTGTATTGTGCTGTACAAACACTTTTATACGTCATGATGGTGGTGTAAATATGATAAATTTGCTAATATTCATTTTAAATCGCCTCATTTAATATATTTTCCTCATATGCATATTAAGATTTGTATAAAAAATGTGCTTTAGTAATTTTGTACTTTTTTCAGTAAATTTGACTGCTGGTTGTCCATATATATATATATATATATTGCCAGTAAAGTCACTAAAGTTACCCTATCTGCTTTCTGCTGTCTTAAGCTTCCTGTTAAACTTTTGGTTAACCAACAATTGATTGGGACAGAATAACAATTGTTATTATTCTTATTATGTCTATTATTAAATTGTAGTATTTTCATAGCAATTTAAACTACCTCTTCAATATGTACAACAAAAAACAACAGAAGTAGCTTTGATACCCCTGGGGAAGAATGTCTGAGTGCATCAATTACATCAGGTTTGCACTTAAATGTTAAAGTGGCCTTCCAATTAATTGTCAGTCACTGATATGCCCCCCCACCAATTTGAGTTTGAGACCCCTGCTCTAGGGACATCAGAGACTTATTTTACCTCTTGTAAACAGGGGCATAATATATCATCTTTAAGTCTGGCAGACATAAAAGCATATGCACTGTAAAAAAATCTGCCTCATTTCAATGGTACACAACTGTAAAAATGCTACAGTAAAAATCTCGTTAACAGTAAATTTACTTAATATATATATGGCTCATTATTATAAATTGACTTCCCAAGAACTCCCTGCACGACACTTCAGTTTTTATGCTTTTTTGTTGACATTATTATGGTTCTTTTTAGTTTAGTTTTGCTTACATCTACAGTTTTGTTACATCTAATGTTGATAAATAATGTTTACTGCATTAATTTTATGTGTGTTACCATGATGGTTTTAATAGTTGTGTGAATGACACTGAGGATCGTCTATATTAGTATGTTAATTAAATATGGTAGTATACCATAATACGGTTGTTTACTGTAAAAAATAGAAAACGTTTTAGCATATTTTTAGCGATAAAGTTCTGCAAACCACAGCTGCTGTTTGTTGGACAAAATAATCATATTACGATTTTTTTTATGAATATTGCGATTGCAAGAAGGTCGCTGGTTCGATCCCCGGCTGGGCCAGTTGGCATTTCTGTGTGGAGTTAGCATGTTCTCCCCGTGGTTGCGTGGGTTTCCTCCGGGTGCTCCGGTTTCCCCCACAGTCCAAAGACATGCAGTACAGGTGAATTGGGTAAGCTAAATTGTCCATAGTGTATGTGTGTGAATGAGAATGTATGGATGTGTTTCCCAGAGATGGGTTGTGGCTGGAAGGGCATCCGCTGCGTAAAACAAATGCCGGATAAGTTGGCGGTTCATTCCGCTGTGGCGACCCCGGATTAATAAAGGGTCTAAGCCGAAAAGAAAATGAATGAATGAATGAATGAATATTGCGATTGCGATTTTATTTGCGATTTTGGCAACTGTTTTTGCTTTTTCAAACGCGCTACATACACACATTCTAAGTGAAGTTTATTATAAACAAATTTCGAGAGGATCACGTGCTTATGATTGTTCTCAGCTGTTCCAGCGACACGGCGGCCCAGTGATTAGCACTGTTGCCTCAAAGCAAGAATGCCTCTGGTTTAAGTCCCTACTAAACCAGATGACATTTCTGTGCGGAGTTTTGCTTGTTTTCCCCGTGCTCGCGTGGGTTTTCCCCGGGTTCTCCGGTTTCCTCCCACAGTCCAAATAACAAGCACCCTAAGTAAATTGAACATACAAATTGATACCACAGTCAAGCTCTTAGCAAGTACACCTCACCTCAGTTCCATCACTAGCTAGAAATAAGCCGAGGGGGAGTTCATCGAGATCTACCTGAGCTCAAACTCTCCTCTCGCCCTACAAACGTGAGGGAGCCCCGGGCTCGAGGATCTTATGAGCTCAGGGCTCTCTCCCGGGACAGCATGCCAAACTAGCTTTAGTATCAATCATCAGCTAAGTGTGAACTCTTGAAATTTATTCAGTGCACAAGAAGTGCACAACAAAACATTTCACAATGAAATAGCATATAATTAAGTTTAATTAATAAAACTGTAGTAAAATTGTCTTTAAAACAGACGACATAAAATAAAAGAAGATGTACTAACCTCAATTCCAGTCAGAACAATAAATAAAAACTAACGTAAATCGAAACCACCTATTCGCTTCTCCCGCTCAGCTACGTCGTGCACAGAGTGAGCTCTGATTGGTTAACATCTTTCTCCCGCTCAGCTTAGCTGTAATTGCCCGGTGTGCTGCGTCAGCTCTGATTGGTTAACATATTAAAATCATGCGCACAAGAACGAGAACAAAAATCGAATAAATTAATAGATAAAATAGCAGCCTTACGCGATTTAGAAATTGCATGTGCTTTAATCACGATTTTTTAGCAATTGCGATTAATTGCACAGCCCTAGAATTTGTTCATTTTTACCATTGGAGGCTGGCTATATTCACATACTGCTGACACACAACTGTGTTTAAACCCATTATAAAAGTGATTTTATAGTTTGCTCTTTAAGTAAATAAGACTTTACCTGAAATAAAAAATATTATAGGAAATACTTTGAAAGTCTGTTAAACATAGGAAAGAATAAAAGATTCACAGGAGGAGTGCTAATAAGTTTGACCTGGACTGTATATTTTAGTCAATAAACTGAGCATGTGCATCAGTATGTGGACAGGGGTCAGGAGGAGTAACTCTAGATCCCATTAGGTCTTGTTTTACTCTGGGGGAAGGGGATTCTGGGACTGCAGGGTAAGGAAAATCTTCAGAGTAATTTGAACACGCTCTCAGACACTCAGACCTGGACGAGCGTCAGTCTCTCCCAAAAAAGGGATGAAAGCATGACAAAGAAAGAGGTGGAGTCACTAAACAGCACATCGGGAGTCCAGCTGATTAACGTGAAGTTCAACAGTTCTGCTGCTCCTGTGTGACTTACATTACAACTGTTCGGCTTGGTATTGTTCTTTCAGAATCTCGTTTCTTTGTGAGTATTTTTTAAAGCTACTTTCAAGCTACTTATCAATTAACAACGCTGAGCATAAAATGAGTAAATCTCTCACAATTTTCTCTTTTAAATGAACTTTTTTTACAGGATGCTTTACAATACTATATTTGTGCATATACATTAGTTAGTCAGTAGTAAAGACAAAACTGGAAATAATCTAACAAAAATATTGAAGATCACAGTCCAAAAATAGAAGACTTAAATTAATATTTTGGGGAAAAAATAATAAATACAATTATAATAAACAGAAAAAATCAAAAGAAACATTAAAAAATAAGATATTTTGTCTACATTTTTTAGTTTGTAATTTTTTTGCAAAAAATTCAAGCAAAAAACTTGCTTGAATTTAAATGCATTGTCTTTCTATTCTTAAATATGTTCTGTGACCAAACTCTAATTTTAATGGACAGAACTGTTTAATAAAACTGCTTTGTTTAAATGCACCACAATATATTGTCTATATTCACTAAGAAATGGATAAAAATATTCATTTTCAAAAGGGTGTGTACTCATTTATGCTGAGCACTGTAAGTGTGCATTATTCAACATAATTAATATAACATAATATATATAAAGTGATAAAACAGACCTGTTTTCTTCCCTTTTTCTTTTTCCATTATCTGTTTGGGTCCTTTTTTTACTTTTATTGGTTTTAAAGATTGACTGTTATCTGGCGTATCGTTTATCATGTTTGTTTACACTGTTCATATTTGCTTTGAGATTTAATCTTTAAATTTCACATCTGTATGCTGATCAACCAGTTGAGTTTAAAATTTAAGCTATAACATGGAAATTCTGATATTTGTAGAATGTATTTGGGGAAAATTGCAGACATTTATATTAATATATTTTATATACATTCAAAAAACATTAAAACATTATAATTTTTAAAACACACATTGCTCAATTTTACTGTGTTTTTGGATAGGTGTTTGCCTTTTTTTACTTAAACACTATAATTTTCAAAAATCATACTGAACTTTTTATTTTTTTACTGATACTGATTACTAATTTGGGTGCCACGGTGGCGTAGTGAGTAGCACGTATGGATGTGTTTCCCAGGGATGGGTTGTGGCTGGAAGGGCATCCGCTGCGTAAAACAAATGCTGGATAAGATGGCGGTTCATTCCGCTGTGGCGACCCCGGATTAATAAAGGGACTAAGCCGAAAAGAAAATGAATGAATGAATGATTACTAATTTTTATTATGGAGATGTGTTTGTATTATGTATGATTATATTATAGTGTGTGTTTGAATGCAGAGAATAAATTACATATATTTAAAATACATTTAATTAGAAAAAATGTTTTTAAAAACAATATATTTCACAATTGTACTGTATTTTTGGATAATTGTTGGGCTTTTTCAAACTTTTTTTGTTCAAAAATCATACTGAACTTAAACTTTTGCATGGGTATGTGCTTGTTTGCATGTATTTGAACCACCGGAATACATTGCATATATTAAAATGTATATACTGAAAAAGCATAATACAATTTGTACACAAAATATACATTTTTAAAGATTTTTTACATTTTAAATTTCATTTATAATAAAAAAACTTTTTTTTAAATTCATACTTAACTTTTATATGAATTGTGTGTGTGCCTGTGTAGTTGAATACCTAATCCAGAATGGCCGGTCCAGTTCCAGCTCTGCCAAGCTCTTTTAATCCCAGTGCGGACAGCGTTTACTCAGATCAGTTTGGTTTTTATACTATGGACTATAAGGTTCCTGGTCTGTCCAAAGTCATCTTAGACAAACTGAACATGAAAGATTACAAAGAATACAGGTGAGAAACACACACACACACACACACATAGGGCCAAATGAGTGTGCAGCATTGACAGGTTGTCAATATTTCGTTTTTCTTTCAGGGAAGCGCTGGAGGGCAAAGGAAAGGTGGGATTTCGCTCTCACAAAGAAATGTTTCAAAAACTAGAAGAAACTTTTAAATTCTGTGCCAGATGCTCCAAACTACCATCCAACTTTACAGATCCTAAAGCACTTAAACGCTGTATCAAGTGAGTAAAAAGGACAATAAATATCACACCTCCAGATTTTGTAAAGTAAATCAAAGAGATTTCCTTCATCAGTAGTTGTAAAAGTATTGAAATCTGATATATATATCTATGAATCTAAATACAGTATACAATATGGTTTGTGTGATAGTTTTGGTTTATTTTGGTTTATTTTGGTTTTGGATTATTTTTATTATTATTTTGATGTCTATGAATATATTTTGGAATGATAAAATCTCAAATATCAAAAAGCCAGAGACAATATTTTTCTATATTTATTATTTTAGTTTCCTGTAGTATTTTTTTTATAATTTAAAAAGTTAATTTGCTCAAACTAACATAAAAATCACATACTAAAAAATATTTAACAGTAAAGCAATATTATAAAAACACATATAAGTTCATAACAAACTGTATAAAATTTTCTAGCTGTATGTCATATTTGAATTGTCAATATGGTGTCTAGGCCTACAACAAACTGAATATAATTTATACAAAAGTAAAAATATATATTTTTCTTTCTAAAAAAGTTAGTATTTTTATAAGTAAATATTTATAATCCATAATTATGATTATTGTTTTTAATTTAGGTACTATTTGAGCCCAAATTATGTGCTTTTTGATAGCGTGATTATTATGGTGGTCTGGATTTAGTCAGTGTACAGTGCTCAGCATAAATGAGCACATGCCATTTTAAAAACGAATATTTTTCTTCATTTAAAAAAAAAACAATAAATATCAAACCACTATATTTATGTAATGTGTATCAAAGAGATTTCCTTCTTCAGTGATTGTTATTATTGAAATCTCATGTAATATGAATCTAAACACAATGACAATATATTTTCTGTGATAGTTTAGGTTCCTAATCTATTCTTTTAATTATAATTTTGATAGCTATTTCTTAGCCACATATTTTAAATAATGTGTTAAAAATAATATCTGTTAATCTAGATTTTTTTTTTTTAAATGTTAATAAATATATGATGAGCAAAATTCAAAGTCTTATGCAAACAAAAAGAGCAGTATAGAAGTTCTAAATTATTTAAATAAATAATAAATAATTATTTATATAAATTATTATTTTTTTTCATTGTGTTGTACCCACGTAAGTATCTGCTTCAAGACGATAGAAACACGTTTTCTTTAAGCCTCATAATTTGATGTTGCAGTCTCTTCACTGGACTGGTTGTTACCAGGTTATGGAAAAAATTATATGCTCAAAACATCCAATCAGGTAAGAGGAACTGAAAAGCAATTTGGTGTTTACGGCTTTACAGAAAAGTTAGCATTTAAAGGCTTAAAAGCACAAACTGTTTCTCGATTCTAAGACTGCATTTGCACCCGATTGACATATAGTTGCAGGGAAATTCAACATTAGTAACAAGGCCGGGCTAGTAACGATCCTGTCTACTGTCCCAGGCATCTATCATGCTGGCTCCGGGCCATCGGGCAGTCTGCATTTGTTTTTGTATGTTGTATGTGTATCTTTATTTTTTGAAAAACACATGAGAATATAGTGCAAAGAGTAGTATCTTATGCCATTTTTAATTGGACTGGTCTTAAATATCAAAAACTCAAAGACAGTATTTTTCTATATTTATTAATATTATTATTTGACTTTTCTGTTGTATTTACAAAATAAAAGTTTGCTCAAACTAACGTAACAATATCACAAACTAAAAAAATAACATTAAAGCAGCCTTATTAAAACACATTTAAGTTCCTAACAAAATAAAATAAACTTTTGTTATGTTGTATTTCGTATTTTAACTGTCAATATGGCGTCTAGGCTTACAACAAACTGAATATAGTTTATACAAAAGTAACATTTTTTACTTTTCTTTCCAAAAATGTTTGTATTTTTGTAAGTAAATATTTCTAATCCTTAATTATGGTTATTGTTTTTAATATAGGTTCAGTTTGAGCCCAAATTATGTGCTTTTTGGTAGCGTTATTAGTTAAATTTTATTCATATTCACGTATTATGAAGTCTCGGCGATAAGACAACAGAACTTTCGGGAAGACAAAATTGTACGTCAAACAATTCCTCACCCTACTATATA
Source organism: Danio albolineatus (assembly GCA_903798035.1). Taxonomy (NCBI): domain Eukaryota; kingdom Metazoa; phylum Chordata; class Actinopteri; order Cypriniformes; family Danionidae; genus Danio; species Danio albolineatus. The sequence continues at coordinate 3,394,786 of CAIGQQ010030348.1, read as the reverse complement.
GTACATACAAGTATTATTACTGTAGTAATAGTTGATTTATGAGTAGCCTACCTTTAAAAATAATAGGGTTTTTCATGACTGATGATCCAGGTTCAGTTCTTCGTGACAAGACTTTCATTCGACGCGCGAACTGTGGAAATAGAAGAACCTCACAGCGCCCTCTCCAGGTGAAAACGATCAATACTAGTGTTTTACACTTGACTGGATGGTGGTCGGGATTTGGTCAGTGTACAGTGCTCACTGCTCAGCATAAATGAGCACATGCCATTTTGAAAACGAATATTTTTGCAAATGTTTCTGTGAATATAGGTCATATATTTTGGTGCATTTAAACAAAACAGATTATTATTAAACAGATTTATTGCTTTAATATTTATTGTCTCTTTTAAATTTTGAAGGTAGGGACCTATTTATAGTCTTAAAATAGTAAAACTAGTTTTTTACTGCCAATTTATAGTTATAAATAAATAATTTTCCATAAATAATAATGACTAATAATTTCCCAGAGATGGGTTGCGGCTGGGCTTTGAGTAATTGAGTAAGCTAAATTGTCCATAGTATGTGTGTGAATGAGAATGTATGAATGTGTTTCCCAGAGATGGGTTGTGGCTGGAAGGGCATCCGCTGCGTAAAACAAATGCCGGATAAGTTGGCGGTTCATTCCGCTGTGGCGACCCCGGATTAATAAAGGGGACTAAGCCGAAAAGAAAATAATTGAATGAATGAATGGGTTGCGGCTGGAAGGGCATCTGCTGCATAAAACAGATGCTGGATAAGTTGGCGGTTCATTCCGCTGTGATGACCCCGGATTAATAAAGGGACTAAGCCGACAAGAAGATGAATGAATGAATGAATGAATAATGACTAAATTAGCTTATATCAAATATTGAAAACCTGAGCAAAATGACAAATGTAGCCTAAGTACATATGACATAATTGCATAGGCTATATATTAAAAACTGAAACTAAGTATGTTGTCAAAAAATGTTTGTTTATAAATAATCTTGTTTGTTTCACAATTATTATTATTATTATTATTATTATTATTATTATTATGGTACATTCCGCTATGGTAACCCCTGATACAAGCCGAAAAATAGTGAGTGATTATTATTAGTAGTAGTATTAGTATCAGAATAAAGTAAATCACACATAGTCCAGGCGCTGTCCAGCTGGTGCTGTCTATCTTTAGCGGGTGAAGGTTGTGTCACAATCCTCCATTAGGGCTCTGCCCTTTAAACATCATCACCCGCTTATTAACCCAAGAATCTAATGCAAGTTAACACCTCTGTCCAAACAGCAGGAGATAATGCTGTGTGCTAACTTGCTAACACGTTAACCCAGACCTCATGCTAACGCCTAACGCAGTTTTTTTCTAGCACTGTAACAGCCTGTTCAAATGACAGCAACCATACCTTAAATGCGGTACATGTAGTAAAATTACAATCTTGTACAAAACTTAAACAGTTTTACTTCAGAATTAACTACTAATAAAACCGCACCCACATTAAAAATACTAGCATAAAGTGTCTTAAACCATACACAGTTGTGTTAAATACAAATTGCAGCATTTACCACACGTATAATGAATGCTACTGCAAACTATTAATGAACTCGAAAACTGTAGTAGAACTAACTTACTAGGCTATATGTTATTTAAGTATTTACAATATTAAAAAATGATTATTAGTTGTTGTATTAGCAGCTATAGAAGTACCATAACAGATTAATTAAGGTCAAATAGGGTACTTTACTGTAGTATTTGCTATTATTGTAGGCCTACTGCCTTTATGAAATCAAATCATAGTTTAGTTGTTTAGTACTTTTAATAATTAATAGTTTGATTTGATTTGATTTAATTTATTTTTGAACAAAAAATATCGTACATAAAATATCTTTAACAAAAAAATACATTTCAACATGGTCGAAAATGGAGCAGGATGAAGCACAAGCTTAATTAATTAATAGTTAACTCTATAATTAACTTTCACAATGATAAGCTTAGTTGATTTTAAAAATATATATATGTTATTTTCATTATATATACATATATATTAGTAAATTTGCATGTCATTGACCTCAAATCGTCCATTTTTAATTAGTTTATTATCAGTTCTGAATGAAATTGAAATACTGCATAGATTTAACTACAGATATTCATCTAAAAATAGCAGTGTTCAAGCTGGAGGCCAGTTGGGTGCCGTCCATTCTTGCTTTTATTGAACACATTCTGTGCCATAACCAGAACTCGTGCAAAATTATTCACATTTAATAACACCACATAAAAACATTTGTTGTCGTGAGTTTTTATCATATCATTTCTGTGTAAAATAGTGTAAAATACAAATATAAAAACTAAACAAATATGTTACTACATCAATATATGATGCTAAAATAAAACTATACGTTCAATTAAAGTGACATTTTGATGTACAGTAGACATGTATAGTATTTAAAATAGTAAATTATACTAAATATTTTATTAATCTGTATTACTTTCTTGCTGGATGGATCTACTAAGACTCTTCAAAAGGCACCTGCAGTGCAGAAATCAGCTTACTCCAAGTTATACAAATAAACAGGAATGAAATATACACATGAAATCAATATTTACTTGATGTGAAACTTTTAAAAATATTGTGTTTTATTAATATAATAGCTTTTTTGTCTGTCAGTTGTTCTCTTAAAACCCAATGCTTTTGCAAAGGGGAATGTTTACGACAGAGTCACACACCACATGATGCCACCGCCACAATAAAAACTTAAAGTACTAAAATGATGAGGGCAGCTGCTAAAAATGGCACAGAGCGTTTTATCTGTCTGCTGAAACCTTGACTCTTCTGTGCACTGCAAGAAATATCTGCTGTCTATCAGTCAAACAGACTGAAAATATTCATTTAAACCTTGTATAACTAAAAAAAAATGTTAATTCAATTTAATTCATGTTTATTTCTCTTGCGCTTTTACAATGTAGATTGTGTCAAAGCAGCTTTACATAAAAGTTCTAGTCAGTGGTGGAAAGAGTACTGAAAAATCATACTTAAGTAAATATACCATTACTTGACCAAAAATGTAGTGCAAGTAGAGTAAAAGAATCTGTAGTAAATATTACTCAAAGTATGAGTAAAAGTAGCCCTTTTAAAAGTCCTCAAGAGTAGTGAGTAGTAAGTATTACACTGTAGAAAAGTTGATGCGTTTACAGAATGTTACGTTTACACATCCCTGCACAAACAACATGTGGTGTATTTAGGGATCTTCCTATTTTCGTTCTTTCGTTCCAACCAATTATTTGTTTGTTCTCTCCTTCCTTCTTTCATTCGTTTGTTCCCTCCTTCCTTCGTTCACTCGTTTGTTCATATTTTTGTTCCTTCCTACATTAGGTCCTTTTGTTCATTCATTTGTTTGTTTGTTCCTTCCTTCCTTAGTTTGTTCAGTCCTTCCTTAAATTCTTCCTTCATTTGTTTGGTCCTTCCATCTTTCCTCCCTTCATTTTTTCGCTCATTCTTTCTTTCATATTTTTGTTCCTTCCTTCATTAGGTTCTTTGTTCATTCATTTATTTATTCATTCCTTCCTTAGTTTGTTTAGTCCTTCCTTGAATCCGTCCTTCATTTATCTGGTTCTTCGATCCTTCCTTCCATTCCTTGTTCGGTCCTTCCTTTATTTGGCCCTTCCTTCCATTCTTCATTCGTTCCATTTAGTGATTGTTTAAGGCCGTTTGGTGATTTCAGTCATCATACAGTCGACATCCATCATTTTCAGTGACATGAAGTCTATAAACAGTCTCTGGATCATTGCGTGTACAGATTTTGCACATCTTCTTGGACATTTTTAATGTTTCCTAAAGGTTTGCTGCATTTATAAAGCGCCCATGTCTTGAGGTTGTTCATGTCATTAGTATGCCCAGGTGGAAATAGAGGCTAAAGAAAATAATTAGAGTAGCTGCTGTTCATAGTGTATTTACACGAGATGCAAAAATGGAGTGTTATAATAATAGTTAGATAAACAAACACACAGTAGAAACAAACATGTAAAGCATATGAGTGTTTTTAACAAAATGTCTGGTGCATTAAGACAGGAGGAGTGTGTCCTACAGGTGGTTGTCAAGCCCACTCACCTGCATGGAGCACATTTATGCATCATATAGCTATGCATCATACTGTTAATATTAAATATTATGAAAATGGTAATGAAATCTGATTAATATTAGTTAAAGTAACATAAAACATTTGCATTCATGATCTTTTGTCATATCGTTTTTTAAAGTGTGCAGTATGTTTATGATTTGCATGTATTAACCTTTTTATCATCATCCTTCCTTCATCGTCTCAGGTGTCTGAATGTGTATTACTGCAGTAAAGAGTGTCAGACGAAGGACTGGTCTTTGCATAAGAAGTTCTGCAAGATGCTCCATAAGGTCTCCATTGACAGGCTGGTGGAGTGGCTCATTCATACAGGTGAGATGAAAACTCCAAATGATCTCCACAGCACCTCAGAAATAGGAGACAAGCATGATAATAATAGCAAAGGGAAAGTCAGAATATAGAAATAAGAAATAAGAACAATGTAATATTTTTTAGTAAAATGAATCTATAATGGGCGCCACGGTGGCCTAGTGGTTAGCAAGTTCGCCTCACAGCAAGAAGGTCGCTGGTTCGATCCCCGGCTGGGCCAGTTGGCATTTCTGTGTGGAGTTTGCATGTTCTCCCCGTGGTTGCGTGGGTTTCCTCCGGGTGCTCCGGTTTCCCCCACAGTCCAAAGACATGCGGTACAGGTGAATTGGGTAAACTAAATTGTCCGTAGTGTATGTGTGTGAGTGACAATGTATGGATGTGTTTCCCAGAGATGGGTTGCGGCTGGAAGGGCATCCGCTGCGTAAAACAAATGCTGGATAAGTTGGCGGTTCATTCCGCTGTGGCGACCCCGGATTAATAAAGGGACTAAGCCGAAAAGAAAATGAATGAATAAATGAATCTATAATGTATCGCCCACATTTTTAAAACAAATTATATTTTTTCATAGCTGAAACAACAATGGGTAAAAAACACATATGCAGTAGAAACTAGACTAGAGACAAGTTCTCTAGCAACTAGAGAGAACCTGGAAATATGTTGCACTTGGAAGAATTGAATTCACGCTAAATGACAAATTGTCCTTTTTTAAAAAGATTTGGGAGCCATTTATATCATTTTTGCAGACAGACGGAATGGATAGATTTTTTTACAAGACTATTGTATGTTAATTCGTTTATTTATTTTATTTCATTATTTATTTTATAATTATCTTATAATTATTTTATAATGTCTCGTTTGGTTTCATTGTCCATGTACACCTTGCTTCAATTTTTAATTTCTGTCCCCGCCAGATCCATATTATGATTGTAAATGTTATTTATGTGTGCCTTTTATTTTATTTTTTATGAACCTTCCATAAATATTTCGATCAATGTTAGAATAGTGGGGTGGGTGGTAGAGTTTTGAGTTCCTTTTTGTTTTAAGCTAAATTCCTGATGTATGGTCCATCTCTTTCTTATAAAGATTTAGGCAGAACTGTATATATGTGGGTTTCTTTTTAATGAAAGTCAAAATAAACACATCACTGGTTCTTGCATGTGAAATATACACATGTTTGACTACACTTTTACCATATTTAACAGAAACTGAAGTGCAAAAATGTAACTAAAATTTTTCCACTTTATTCAAATTTAATCAAATAAACTTTAAATGGAAAAAATTTAATTGTCACACACACAGTCATACACAGTATAATATGCAGTAAAATGCTCGCACAACCGCTTGTGACCTTAAAATAATAACAACAATAACAAAATATTATGGAGAAATAGAAGTTATGTAATAGAAAATAAATGCAAATATTCATTCATTCATGGCAATCCCTTGGGTCGCCACAGCAGAAGGAATGAACCACCAACTCATCCAACATATTTTTGACACAGCTGCAACCCAGTACTGGGAAACATCCACACACTCTCATATTCAATCATACACTATATGGACAATTTAATTTATTCAATTCTCTTATAGCGCATGTGTTTGGACTGGAAGTGCTGCATTCGACACTGTTGATCACAGCATACTTCTGAATAGGCTGGAAAACTGGGTTGGGCTGTCTGGGACGGTCCTCATATGGTTCGGATCGTACCTTGAAGGGAGAGGTTACTATTTCAGTATAGGTGACCATAGGTCGAGGTGGACACTCATGACATGTGGAGTCCCACAAGGCTCAATTCTGGCACCTCTCCTGTTCAACCTTTATATGCTACCTCTGAGTCAAATAATGAGAAAGAACCAAATCTCCTACCACAGCTATGCTGATGACACTCAGATCTACATAGCCTTACTGCCTAATGACTACAGCCCCATTGACACCCTCTGCCAATGCATTGATGAAATTAACAATTGGATGTGCCAAAACTTCCTTCAGTTAAATAAAGAGAAAACTGAAGTCATTACATTTGGGAACAGAGATGAGGTTCTCAAGGTGAATGTGTACCTCGGCTCTAAGGGTCATACAACAAAAAATAAGGTCAAGAATCTTGGTGTGACTCTGGAGTCAGATCTGAGTTTCAACAGTCATGTCAAAGCAGTAACTAAATCAGCATACTATCATCTCAAAAACATTGCAAGAATTAGATGCTTTGTTTCCAGTGAAGACTTAGAGAAACTTGTTCATGCTTTTATCAGCAGCAGGGTGGATTACTGTAATGGACTCCTCACTGGCCTTCCCAAAAAGACAGTCAGACAGGTCCTCAGGTCTTTACACTGGCTCCCAGTTACATTCAGAGTTTAAAGTATTATTATTTGTCTATAAATCACTAAATGGCCTAGGACCCCAATACATTACAGATATACTCACTGAATACAAGCCTAACAGATCACTCAGATCATTAGGATCACATAAACTAGAAATTCCAAGAGTTCAGTCAAAGCAGGGTGAATCTGCATTCAGCTATTATTCCCCTCGCTGCGTGAATCAGCTTCCAGAAATGATCAGATGTGCTCTAACATTAGGCACTTTCAAATCAAGACTGAAAACACATCTGTTTAGCTGTGCCTTTACTGAATGAGCACTGTGCTACGTCCGACAGATCACACTATTGTGTCTTTCTTTTCATTTTTCATTCTTTTATAACCTGTTTATACTCATTTTAATCTTTTTTTATGTGTTTTTTTATTATTTGATTTGATTTTCTTATACTTCAATTTTATTTCTGTTTATGTAAAGCACTTTGAATTGCCACTGTGTATGAAATGTGCTATATAAATAAACTTGCCTTGCCTTGCCTTGCCTTGCCTTGGAAACCGGAGCACTCAGAGGAAGCAAACGCCAGCACAGGGTGAACATGCAAACTCCACGTCAACTGACCCAGCCAAGTTTTTTTGTGTGGGACAACTTAATAGTTTTATGTTTAATCCACTTAAATCTGTAAAAACTAGAGGTTAACTTAATTCCTTTATGGTGACCCTATCGGTTGTGTGGAAGTGCAGGAGTTGTTAACAATTGCCAAGTAATAATCTGTTAATCACCCTGTGCTCCAATAGGAGATCTTCCCTTCCCTACTGAGGCATGGACTCGTCCTGCTAAAGAGGTTAGGTGTTGGAATGATTGGTTGTCGATGAAGGGAGATCTGACGGCCCGTCTGGAGCCCATCCTATCAGGACAGAACATGACAGACCTCTGGACCAACAGCTGCAGGCCGCGGCCGGAGGAGGCGGAGCTTCAAAAGTCTGTATGGCGGGTTTGCAGTGAGTTTTTCTCCAGGTCTCTCACTATCGGCCTGGGGATCCAAATGTCCCGTCTGGACCCGTATTCACAGCCTCTGACTGTACATTTAGTGGGTGCCAGTCATAACGAGACCCTGGGAGCCCGAACCACAGATCTGGATGAGCTCAGCCACATGTTCCCGGGGCACCAGGGGCTGGAGGTGGTGATGGTGGGGCCTGAGGTGGTCCAGGGGCCTATCATGAGGCCTCCGCTGAGGGCGTTCGGACCCCGGGGACGAGTGTACATCAGCGCCTACAAGGGCCTCTACCATGAGTTCTGGGAGGAGAAAGTGGAGAAAGGAGAAGCTGCTAAACCTGATCTGGTGGTGGGATTTCACCCAGGTACAAACAGACCACCACAAGCCATCCCCCAGCACATCAACAGAAATTACACTTTTTTAAATTAAATTAAATTAAATTAAATTAAATTAAATTAAATTAAATTTGTATTTTAATATTGTTATTTTTACCTAAACTTTGCTATATGCATGTATCTAGATAATATATCAAATATTTTAGTTAGTTGCAACATTTTACTCTTTATATTTGGAAGTGGTGTTAGTGAGGCCAGCAGGGGGCGGTCAACCTGCGGTCTGTGTGAGTCCTAATGGTGCATTCACACCAGACGCAGAAGACGCGTCAAGCGCGAGTCATTTACATGTTAAGTCAATGCAAAGGCGCGAATAGGCATGCTGCGGCGCGATACGCGTGAATGTCGCGGCGCGAATGACGCAAATTGCGTGGCACGGATGGCGCGATACGCGCGAATGGCGTGAATTGAGCGTTTTGCGCGTTTGACGCGTTTAATGCGCAATTAGCGCGCATCGCTTCAATTTGAAAATCTGAACTTCAGCGGACTTTTACGCCGCGTTAACCAATCAGGAGCTTGCTCTTGTGGGGAAGTGATTATGACGTAGAGCCTGTTGAGGGTGTCTCGGGGGGAAATCCTCCTGCCGACACCGACAACAGTTCATCAAACTGGGCTCGGCTCAGTCAGAAGCACCGCTGAAAGCTTCCATCATCCAGGTTCAGTTTCTAAAGGAGTTTATGAGCTTACAGAGCTCCGTGCACCTCTGAAATAATCTAGTGGACTCAGACACAGCTCCAAACAAATCAACGCTGATTTTTAGCCTTCATAAAGCACATTAACACAGTTATTCTCTCTATAAAACCCCTGTTAGCCATTTAGCAATAAAGCTACAGTCACCCATAGACAGAAGCCCTGCGCATCACGCGAATCCGCGTCTTTGAAACAGATTTGACGCGCGAATGAAGCAAGTAAACTCAAATGTTTACGTGTCTATTTACGCGCGAATAGCGCAATTTTGCCGCGTGTGCCGCGTCTGGTGTGAATTCAGCATAATGCCCCAGTAAAAGTCAAGGGGACACTATACTGTCAGTGGCCGCCGTCTTTCAGATGAAATGATAAGCAGAGGTCTCGACTCTCTGTGGTCATTAATAATCTCATGGCACTTCTCGTAAAGTGTAAGGGTGTAACCCCGGTGTCCTGGCCAAATTCCCTCTCTGCCCTTAACCATCATGGCCTCCCAATCGTCCCTATCAACGTCTCTGCACTCCATCTTGTGGCTGCCGTCGTATCATCCAAGTGGATGCTGCACACTGGTGGTGGTGTAGAGAGACGCCCTCATGACTGTAAAGTGCTTTTGGTATATGGCCATACACAATAAATGCGCTATATAAATACAGATTACATTACATATTTGCACTTTATGCAAGTCTTTAGTGGGGCTAAAGTTAGTAAGGCCCCGTCTGATTGGTCAAATTTAGTAAATAACCAATGCATAAAAATAAATGTAACTTATCACACGTCTGCGATGTGTACTGCATATAACATTAAAGCGCTAATGATAGTTTTATGATATGTGGTCCAGCCCTGAAGTGTTGAGCTGTTGACTGGGATCAAGTGGACTTTCTCTAGTCCTCATAGTAGTCCTTCGACCCTTTGAGCGCCAGCAGGGTTTAGTTTCCATCTATAGAGGCAGACGAACATCTTTCAGGAGATTGTGTGTGTGTGTGTGCGTGTGTGTGTGTGTGTGTGGACAGACAGGTGCCGCTTCAGCAGCTCTAATTCATCAGTCTGGACCTGCAGTTTGACTTTTACTAGCAGAGATTCATAGAAACAGCTGAGAGTTGAAGAGTTGAACCACACTCACTCACTCTCTTTCACACACACGCACACAAACACACACACACACGCTGGGTTTTCATGTTTTATGGGATCTTTCCATTGACTAACTGATTTCCACGATGTACAGACTCTCCCACTGCTCCTAAACACAACACTGACGAGAACAATCTGCATAAATGACTATGTTAATGATGATATTTGGTCCTCACAATGTGATAAACACCAGGACCACAGACACACACATGCACACACTGTCTCTTAAACATTGACACTAACACAGACACACACACAAAGACGCAAACACAAACATTCTCACACCATACACACACACACTCACTCTCTTTCAAACACAGACACACACATACTCTCTCACATACACTCTCTCACACACACTAACATAGGCCCACTCTCTCTCTCACACACACACACACACACACACACACACTCTCTCTCTCTTAAACGTTGACACACACACACAGACTCTCACACACTGACATGCTAACACAAACACTCTCACACTCTCACACATGCATACACACACACTCTCTTTCTAACACAGACACACACAAACTCTCTTCAATCTCACATATACACTCACTCACACACACTAACATAGACACACACAGACACACACACACACAAACATTGACACACACTAACACTGACACAATCACACACACATTCTCTTACACACTAACACACACACATTCTCTCCCTCACACACACACTCTCACACATTAACACAGACACGCTCAGACACACACATTCTCTCACACACTAAAACACACACACACATACACACACACACAAACATGCTAACACATTCACTCTCTCACACATACACACACACACACACACTTAAATATTGACACACACACTAACACTGACACAATCTCTTACACACTAACACAGACACACACACCATTCTCTCTCTCTCACACACACACACAAACACACACACACACATGCATTCTCTCACACACTAAAACACACACACAAACATGCTAACACATTCACTCTCTCTCACATGCATACACACACACACACACACACACACACACACACACACACACAAACACACACACGCACACACACACACACACATGCACACACACACACGAACACTCTCTCTCTCTTTCTCTCAAACACTGACACACACATAATCTCTTTCACATACACACTCTCACAACACCAACATAGACTTACTCACACACACACACACACACACACCCTCTCTTTCTCTCAAACACTGACACACACACACCCTTTCTCACAAACACACACT
>CAIGQQ010030348.1:3351253-3370945 GCA_903798035.1 Danio albolineatus | reverse complement strand
ACACACACACACACACACACACACACACACACACACACACACACACAAACACTCACATACCTACACACACACTGATACAAATGCACACACATATACACAAAATCACATACAAGCACACATATACACATACACACACGCACATACATGCTCACACAAACGCACACAAACACCCTCACATACACACACATTAGCATACACACATACTTTCACACAAATACAAATGCGTGCGCACACACACACACACACACACACACACACACACACATACACTGTTACACAAATACACACATGGAAATACACACTCGCGCACATACATGCTCACACACGCAGTTATACACAAACACATTTTCACACAAATACAAACACATATACGTGCACACACATACACACACACTCACATACACAGATATACAAATGCACACACAGAAATACACACATACACACAAATTCATGCACATACGCATATGCATACAAACACACATAGACACTTATAAAAATACACACACAGGAATACACACAATGACACACACACACATGCACACACCCATCCACACATGCACATATACACTTACACACACAAACACACGCACACACATACACACATAGGAATACACACATATATGCATGCAAACACACACAAACTCACACACATCTACACATGCACATACACAATCACACATCCACAAACACACATACAACTATACACACATATGCATGCACACACACACACACGTGCACGCACACACACACACAAACTCAGATACACGCACACACAAACTCGGATACATACACACACACAAACACACACACAAACACAGAAATACACACACATATATGCACGCAAACACACACAAACTCACGGACATCTACACATGCACACACACACACACACATACAACTACACACATGCATACACACAGACACACACATACAATTACACACACATGCATACACACACACACACACACACACACATCCACACACACACACAAACTCACACACATCTACACATGCACATACACAATCACACATCCACAAACACACATACAACTACACACACATATGCATGCACACACGCACACACACACACAAACTTGGATACACACACACACACTCGGATACATACAAACACACAAACACACACAGAGAAATACACACACATATGCACGCACACACACAAACTCACGCACATCTACATATGCACCCTCACACATCCACACACACACACGCACACACACACACAAATACACACACATATGCACACACACACACACACACAAAATCATGCACACACACACTCACACACACGTACACGTATACACTCACACAGGTTTAGTAAGCAGTAGGACTCTGGCATTGGCTGGAGCTCAGTTCACAGGCTAATGTTTTGAAGGTTTCAGCAGGAACTAAAGCAGAGCGCTGCAGCCTGTCAGCATAAACACACGTCAGACATCCACATCCAGCAGATTGTGTCACTGGAGCAGCTTTGAGATATTCCTACAACTCAACACAGATGTTTTAATAACGCTCAAACTCAACAACAGTCCTTCTCTCATTTCTCTCAATCAGTATTCCAAACATCTCTGTGCAGATCCTTCAGTGAAATGAACCATGAGCAATGCTTTATGCACATCTAATAATAGTCAATAAAGCTTCGAAAGAGGTTCTAATATATAGTTTCAATCTAGTTTTTAAAGTTTCAGTGTACTGATGACAGGTTTTAATGACACGCCAACCACGCAGAAACAACGCTTGATTAGTACTGTGAGTCAGTTCAATTGTGGCCATTTTAATGAAATTTTTTGGTGGCAGCAAATGTTTTATTATTTGTTTATTTTATTTTATTTATTTATTTGTTTTTATTCTATTTAGTTTTATTTAATTTTTATTTATTTAATTTTTGTTTATTTTTAATTTACATTTTTTAATTATTTTTTTGTTTTATTTTTAATTTAATTTAATTTAATTTAATTTAATTTAATTTAATTTAGTTTGAATTCCTTTTTATTTTATTTTATTTTATTTTTAATTATTTGTTCCTTTTTATGTTATTTTATTTTTAATTTAAAATTAAATATGTAATTTATTTAATTTTAATTTAATTTTTTTATTTTTTATTAAATTAAATTAAATTAAATTTTACTTAGTTTTATTTAATTTTATTTAATTGTTTTTTTTTGTTTTCTTTTGTTCGATTTTTGTTTTATTTTTATGTTTAATTTAATTTAATTTAATGCAATTTTACATTTATTTTTAATTTAATTTAATTTAATTTAATTTAATTTTTTAATTTATTTTATTTTATTTTATCATTAAGCCCCAGCAATTTTTAAAGTTACAGTGTTATTATTATTTTATTTTATTATTATTATTATTATTATTATTATTTTATTTTTTATTTTTTTTAGCATTATTACTATCATTTTGTATTTAAATTTACATTCTATGTGCAAAACTATAAATTTAGATATATAACATTCTTTAAAAGACTGAAAAACACTGATTTCCATATCAACTACAAACCATATACTTCCTCTTCTAGCTCCAGGGTGATATTATAATTGGGGCGGATCATAGTCTCTTCAGTTTTATTTGAGTTTAATTCTTCTGCCTGTAAGGGTTCAACATCACTAAAGTTGTTTTTTAAGGCGTTCTCATTCCCGTCACGTTCTCAGACGAGTGTGAAGAAACTTTGACACCATCAGAGACGCAGACGCTCTTCAAAGATCTTCCAGAGAGCAAAGAGATAACAGAGACTCGCTGAGCTTTTGTGCTGGAAAGATGGACATAAAGCTGCTTTCAAAGGACAGGGAGGACTTACAGCAGTCATGCCTTTCATTACGGGACTCAGCAGGAAGCCTGTCCTTGTCAGGGGTCAAGTTTGTGTCCAGCTAAAAAAAATGATATGCACATTCATGAAAATCTAAAGCTAATTCAGTATTTAAAGGCATTAAATCATGTTTTTAGTATGTTAGTTTTAAGGGTATATAAGCTAGTGTGCTACAAAACAGTACATTAGTGTTTAAATGATACACACTACCTGACAACCCTAGTAGCAAAGAATTCTGGCCCAGATTTGGCATAAATTTGGTAGAGCAGGCATTCATCCGGCACTGGCATACAGCATGTGGGCCAAACATGGCCCTGGTTTGGCAGAGGTGGCACCGTCTTTAAGGCGGCACACAATGTTTGGGCCAGATGTCAAATGTAGTATTAGGCCCAGATGTTAGTAATTGATATGTGGGCCATGTCAGTTTGGCCAGTTTGACCCACATTTAAAAAAAAACTTTTTTATTATTTTTAAGTAAAGAAAATAAATTCTACCAATCAGGTCACTTTGAGAAAAAGCATGGCCATAGTACGCCTAAAGCGCGATGATTAATGGGTTTACCGATTCCCTTGCAGTCGTGAAACACCAACATATCTGGCCCAATTATAGGTGATTATTTTGGCTGAGTCTTGGCCCAGATATGGTCCATGTTTGGCCCTTGTCTGGAGGCTAGACTTGGTCCAGTCATGTACCGTAATTCACTGCGGCATGTGGGCCAAGCAAAAGCTGATTGTGTGGGCCAGAGCTGGGCCAGAGATATTTTGCTATGTGGGAAAAGTCGTCAATCCAAGTTTTAGGAAGAACAAATAATAACGTGACTTCTGGTTGATCATTTGGTATCAGAAGTGGCTTATATGAAAGGCGAAGGCCTCTGATTACGCTTATTTGACCAAAATAAAATATGATTAGGTCTTGATTTTTATTTAATTAGGACAGTGAGATCTGACTCTGCTTAGACTATAGTCTCGTCACTGAACAGAAATAATGTCCAGTATAGAAGATAAAGTCATGCTGCAGTGGAGAAAGAGTGAATATTGTGTGTGACTCCCATGAGCTTGGAGGACTGCATCCACACATCTCTGCAATGACTCCAATAACGCATTAATAAAGTCATCTGGAATGGCAAAGAAAGCGTTCTTGGACTCCTGGAGTTCATCAAGATTCTTTGAGTTCATCTTCAATGCCTCCTCCTTCATCTTACCTCAGACATGCTCAATAATGTTCATGTCTAGTGACTGGGCTGGCCAATCCTGTAGCACCTTGACCTTTTTTGCTTTCAGGAGCTTTGATGTGGAGGCTGAAGTATGAGAAGGAGCGCTATCCTGCTGGAGAATCTGCCCTCTCCTGTGGTTTGTAATGTAACGGGCAGCACAAATGTCTTGATACCTCAGGCTGGTGATGTTGCCATCCACTCTGCAGATCTCTCACACACCCCCCTTACTGAATATAACCTCAAACCATGATTTCTCCTTCACAAACCTTGACTGATTTCTATGAATCTTGGCTCCATGCAGGTTCCAGTAGATCTTCTGCAGTATTGGTGATGATTGGGATGCAGTTCAACAGATGATTCAAAAATCTGCCACTTTTCCAAATGATCAACTAGAAGTCAAGTTATTATTTGTTGCTCTTACAACTGGGATCGACTACAAGACTTTTATAAGGTAGCGTAAAGCTGATCTAAACATCTAAAGCTTGCAGTTTGTCACTTCCAACTATATACAGTAGATCCACATCAAATCTTCTGACCAATCAAACGCTAGCTAGTATCTGAAATGCCCCGCCCCCTTCTTCTCATTTGCTGCCCTTGCGCTTAACCACTCCCTCTGGCAGAGCTGCTATTAAAAACTTCATCTTCATGTTTCAGTTGAGATTGCATCAAATATTGAACAAAAATACACATTTCAAAGCACTTTACAGGACCTTTAATGTGAGATATTGCGCGTAAAAACTCATTTGCGGTTAAAAAGATCTTTTTGGCTTTTTTTAAAGTGTTTTTTTAATGTAGTGAGAAAAAACGCGCCGACGCGCGGCCCTGGTAAAACCCAATAGTCAACTTTATCAAATGAAATGAGTGTGGTTAGCTCAAAATTTACTGAAAGTTAATTCTACTCATCTGAAAAGAGTTTTGAACTCAGTGTTGAAGGTAATAAGTAGGCCCACATGTAATCTGCGTGCGTAAAATTCGCAGCTTTCCGCCGATTTTTAGCCCATCATTGATTCGGTTTATTTACTGGTGTAAATGTGTGTAAATGTATATTTATTCAGTTTTCAAATTAATTTCAGTAAAATTGTTGACTACTATGAAAATATTCATATGATTTATTTACAATACAATGTGTAAAGTAATATTTTCTCTGTTTTAGTAGATATTTTTTATGAGAGACTTGCTTTTTTTACCAAATAAAGTGGATCTACTTTGATTCACATTGTAAAAATTAAATAAAAATTAAACAGGTATTACTTTTCATTTCATATATTAGGGTTTTAGTTATAATACTCCTAAAATCATTCCGCACAAATCCGCAGATTTTTAACAAAATACTCAGAATACGCAGAAATAGCAAAAAATGTCCGCAGATTCCGTCTGGCCCTAGTAATAAGTTAATCAAATAGCTCAAGACTTCAACTTATGGAGTAAGTTCACAGTACTCATTTAGATTAGTTATTAACTCAGATGGTGAGCAGCAATCCTCAAACGGTTTGAGTTGCCGTAACCTTTTGGCTTTTACAGTACTCAGTTGGTTTGAGTTCTCTTCATTTATTGGGTTTTACTGCGCTCAGATTACTTCATTTGCCCAAATGGATTAAGTTCACAGTACTCATTAGGATTGTTTTTTAAACTTAAATGGTTTGTTGCAATCAGGTTCCTCAAATGGTTTGAGTTTTCGGGTTTTACAGTGTACAAAACTGCACAAATTTGTTCATATCCACATTCTGAAGAATTTTATTGAGGGATACGTTCATTCTTAACTTGTCTGATTATATAAAACATTTTATTCTACTATAAATTCTGAACATTTATTGTTTTCTCTTGATTTTCACAGTATTTTCTGAATTACATTGTGATTAAAAACTCCTGTGTGTAAATTTTTCCCTTTAATAAGTCAAATGCATCAAATTACTGCATATTTAATTTGCAAATTTCATTCATTTATTAATTTATTTTCGGCTTAGTCCCTTTATTAATCTGGGGCCGCCACAGTGGAATGAACCGCCACCTTATCCAGCATATGTTTTACGCAGCGGATAGCCTTCCAGCTGCAACCCATCTCTGGGAAACATCCATACACACTCATTCACACACATACACTACGAACAATTTAGCCTACCCAATTCACCTATACCACATGTCTTTGGACCTGTGGGGGAAACCGGAGCACCCGGAGGAAACCCACGCAAACACGGAGAGAACATGCACATTTGCAAACTCCACACAGTAATGCCAACTGACCCAGCCGAGGCTCGAACCAGCGAACTTCATGCTGTGAGGCAAACATGCTACTCCCCGTGACACCCCAATTAGCATATTTAAATTTAGCATATGACATTTTAGACAACTTCATTCTTGATGTACTCACTCAATCAATAAATCATAGAATTAATTATTTATTAATGAATTAATTATTTATTAGAAGTTCATCATTTGTACATTGTTTAAATGTAGTGTCCTGCATTAAATGTAATCTCAATTTCAAAGATAATCAGGGTTAATGCTGATGTCTTGTGTGTGTGTGTGTGTGTGTGTGTGTGTAAACAGAATAGAAAAAATAAAGAAATTAAAGAAGCCATCCAGTCTATTTAAAGAAAAACATGCGCACATACATACATCTGATCTCAGAGTTTGGCTTTTTCATCTTCCTCCTTTTGGACTGTTGTCATGACAACACCAGTTATTCAATAAACGAGATATGAAATATCAGTGCAGTCGTGCACACATGTGTATACACGTTTCTAGCGTGTGATATTGTGTGTGTGTGTGTGTGTGTGTTCATATGAGTTGTCTGCCTTTGAGCGTTTGCCGAAATAATGCAGATGTGAGTAATTATAGCATTGGTTTAAACGTAGTCTAATCTTTGCATGTAGTGAATCATTGGTTATATCACATAAAGTCTCTCGGCATCCAAAGTTTTGCGTCATTAAGCTCATTTCAGTTTCATGCTAACTTCTAATGAGATTTATATTGCAATTAATATGTAGTTATTTCTACAGATTTGTGCTGATTTGTCGCTATTGGCAAAATGTGTGTGTTTATTTATGGCCAACGTTTGAAAGTGTTAATAACACACTATAAACTTTGGCTGTAATGCTGATAGGTATACTTATTTGTTTTTTTAATGACATCATAAGTAATGAAAGTGATTTGGACATTATATTACAATAAAATTGTTGTGTGTTTTGTTGGCTGCAATGCAGATATTCTGACCATACACAGGGTTCAACACTAAGCCTTCTGCTTCACTTCCTTGTGTAAAAACGTTTAAGGGGACACGTGTAATTTGTTTCAGTGGTGTGCCATGCGTTTATTTCTAACACTGTGTCAACTTCATATCATGTTAAATTCAAATTCATTTCAAAAGAGGGCGCAGCTACAAACACCTACACTCACCGGCCACTTTATTAGGTACACCTGTCCAACTGCACGATAATGCAAATTTCTGATCAGCCAATCACATGGCAGAAATTCAATGCATTTAGGCATGTATACATGGTCAAGATGATCTGCTGCAGTTCAAACTGAGCATCAGAATGGGGAAGAAAGGGGATTTAAGTGACTTTGAACGTGGCATGGCTGTTGCCAGATGGGCTGAGTATTTCAGAAACTGCTCATCTACTGGGATTTTCACGCACAACCATCTCTATGGTTTACAGAGAACGGTCTGAAAAAGAGAAAATATCCAATGAGCGGCAGTAAGCATGGATCCATCCTGCTTTGTATCAACGGTTCAGGCTGGTGGTGGTGGTATAATGGTGTGGGGATATTTTCTTGGCACACTTTGGGTCCATTAGTACCAACTGAGCATCATGTCAACGCCTCATCCTAGCAGTATTGCTGCTGACCATGTCCATCCTTTTATGACCACAGTGTCCCCATCTTCTGATGGCTACCACCAGCAGGATAACACACCATGTCATAAAGCGTGAATCATCTCAGACTGGTTTCTTAAACATGACAATGACTTCACTGTACTCAAATGGCCTCCACAGTCACCAGATCTAAATCCAATAGAGCACCTTTGGGATGTGGTGGAACGGGAGATTCGCATCATGAATGTGCAGCAGACAAATCTGCAGCAACTGCATGATTCTATTTTGTCAAAATCTCTGAGGAATATTTCCAGCTTGTTGAATCTCTGCCACGAAGGATTAAGGCAGTTCTGAAGGCAAAATGGGTCCAACCTGGTACTAGTAAGGTGTACCTAATAAAGTGGCCAGTGAGTGTATGTGTCAGCATCAGGAACATATTGTTCATGCCCTGTGACAAACTGAGGTATTGGATGAGAATATGAAGTACGGACTGCTGGAAGAGTGTTGTTTTAATGGAATTTGATATCGCACGCCAAATGGAAAGAAAAAACCTCTGCATTTCATGACGCAGGTGTCTGGGGTCATTTAAGGTAATTAAAAATCGATGTTTACATGGTCGACTCTTAATTAGAGTATCGTCTTAATCACATTTCATTCTGAATATTGGTGTCCATTAGGCAGGGCTCAACAATAAGGACTGCCCGATGGCTCGGGGCCAGTGTGAGAGATGCTCGGGACAGTAGACAGGATTGTTACTGGCCCGATTGGGCCAGCGCTGCCTTGTCACTAAAGTTTGATTTTAAATTAATGCGACTATTTGTCAATAACGTGCAAATACAGTCTTTTAATTTAGAAACAGTTTGTGCTTTTAAGCCTTTAAATGCTACCCTTTCTGTGATGTCGTAAATGCCATATTGCTTTTTGGTTCCTCTTATCTGATTGGATGTTGTGAGCATGCTGTTTTTTTCTGTAACCTGGTAACAACCAGTACAGCAAAGAGACGGCAACATAGTGGCAACATCAGATTATGAGGATTAAAGAAAACATCTGTTTCTAACGTCTTGGAAGCAGACATTTACATGGGTTCATTCATTCATTCATTCATTTTCTTTTCGGCTTAGTCCCTTTATTAATCCGGGGTCGCCACAGCGGAATGAACCGCCAACTTATCTTATATTGGGGGAAACCGGAGCACCCGGAGGAAACCCACGCAACCACAGGGAGAACATGCAAACTCCACACAGAAATGCCAACTGGCCCAGCCGGGGATCGAACCAGCGACCTTCTTGCTGTGAGGCGAACGTGCTAACCACTAGGCCACCGTGGCGCCTATATGGGTTCAACACAATAAAAAAAACTGTGTGTTTTGCACAGTTTGAGAGCCTCACGGTGGCGCAGTGGGTTGAACAATCGCCTCACAGCAAGAAGGTCGCTGGTTTAAACCTTGGCTGTGTCAGTTGGCATTTCTGTGTGGAGTTTGCATGTTCTCCCCGTGTTGGTGTGGGTTTCCTCCGGGTGCTCGGTTTCCCCCACAAGTCCAAAGATGTGGTAAAGGTGAATTGGGTAGGCTAAATTGGCCCTAGTGTATGTGTGTGAATGAGTGTGTATGGCTGTTTCCCAGTGATGGGTTGCAGTTGGAAGGGCATTTGCTGCGTATAACACTGGATAAGTTGGTGGTAAATTTCACTGTGGCGAGCAATAATTAATAAAGGGACTAAGCCGACAAGAAAATGAATGAATGAATGCACAGTTCGTTGAACTGCAATAAAACACCTGCACATTTTCCACACTGCTCTTTTTGTTTGCATAAAACTTTGAATTTTGCTCATCATACATGTATTAATATTTTTAAAGTGTTTAAATTCTAGATTCACAGATGTTATTTTTGACATACTGGTTTTTTTGATGGGGCCAGTGAAAATTTTGGCAGGGCAAGTAAAAATCTCAACCACTGACCAGATCGGGCCAGTAGAAAAAATCCTTAGCGTTGAACCCTGATTAGGGTTGGGCGATGTCGACCAATTTGGCATTGTATGCTGTCTAATGAAGGGCGCCACGGTGGCGTAGTGAGTAGCACGTTCGCCTCACAGCAAGAAGGTCGCTGGTTCGATCCCCGGCTGGGCCAGTTGGCATTTCTGTGTGGAGTTTGCATGTTCTCCCCGTGGTTGCGTGGGTTTCCTCCGGGTGCTCCGGTTTCCCCCACAGTCCAAAGACATGCGGTACAGGTGAATTGGGTAAGCTAAATTGTCCGTAGTGTATGAGTGTGTATGGATGTTTCCCAGAGATGGGTTGTGGCTGGAAGGGCATCCGCTGCGTAAAGCAAATGCTGGATAAGTTGGCGGTTCAATCCGCTGTGGCGACCCCGGATTAATAAAGGGACTAAGCCGAAAAGAAAATGAATGAATGAATGAATGCTGTCTAATGTGAAACATCTTGATGGACGATTGCATCGTTGTCATAGGTGGCGGTAAATTAAATATTTATGAATAATTAATTAATTCATAACAAATTAATCATTTGTATCCTACCGTTTCAACTACCTGACCCACGCGGTCTTTGTTTTACCCAGAACCAAATCATAAATAAAAATAAGGTACACACAAATGACCACCTGTCAATCACTTTTTCTACCCACTGTATGTGGTTAAAGCTACTTCTAATATCTCTGGTCTTACTCCTGTGAATAGCTTCTGCTAAATCTTTGGGTTTAGAGATGTTTTGAGAGCTGCATAATTTTTCCAGGCCGTCGCTTTCTACCTGACGACAGGAGCTGATATGTGTGAGATGGACAGAGAGTGGCTGAACTGGAGCATGTCCTCATGTCCCGCATGCCTTCAACACTGATAACACACACACACACACAGCAGACAGACAGGCATTTAGACAGCAGACAGCTCTCAGCACTGTCTCAGACAGAGATGAGTGTGTGTGTTTGTGTGTGTGATGTGTAGTAGATGATTACCGACGACTATGAGTTGATATGGTTGCTATTGTGTGTATGTTCACCTGTCATTTGTAAAAAGCAAAATTATATTAATGTTTTTTATATGAGGGATTTAAGATTTATTTATATATTTTTTATTATGTTATTTTTAAGGGCTTTACTGTGGCCTAGTTAGTAGAACAATCGCCTCACAGCAAGAAGATCGCCGGTTCGAGCCTCGGCTGGGTCAGATGGCATTTCTGTGTGGAGTTTGCATGTTCTCCTCGTGGTTGCGTGGGTTTCCTCCGGGTGCTCCGGTTTCCCCCACAAGTCCAAACACATGCACTATAGGTGAATTGGGTAGGCTAAATTGTCCCAAGTGTATGTGTGTGAGTGAGAGTGTATGGATGTTTCCCAGTGATGGGTTGCAGCTGGAAGGGCATCCGCTGCGTAAAACATATGAACTTGGTGGTTAATTCCCCTGATTAATAAAGGAACTAACCTGAAAAGAAAATGATTGAATAAATGTTTTTTTTATTTTATTTTTTGTTATATCATTTAATTTTCTTAGTTTTTATTTATTTTATTTGATGTGTTGTTTTGTGTTTAATCAGAATCGGAATTTGTATTTTATTTTATTTTTATTATGATTTTTTTCTTTTTTGTTATATAATTAAAAAAAAATCTTTTTGTATTTTATTTTTTTAAATGATGTTATTTTATTTATTTTTGTTACATTTTTTTTGCTTGTTAATTCATGTATTTTAGTTATTATTATTATTATACATTTTTAATTTCTTCAGTTTTATATAATTTTTTTATTTTACCTAATGTCTAATACATTGTTTTGTTTTATTTCCTTTTTGTACTTTTATTTTTATAATTTTTTCTTTTTTTACAATTCAAAACAATAATTTAGCAGAAAAAAACATGCGAACATATATTATTACATACATACACATATATCAGTATGCACATACATAATTACTTATAAATACGCCAAATTAGGGCATCACGGTGGCACAGTGGGTAGCACAATCGCCTCACAGCAAGACGGTCACTGGTTTGAGCCTTGGCTAGGTGAGTTGGCACACTGTGGAGTTTGCATGTTCTCACCGTGTTGGCGTGGGTTTCCTCTGGGTTCTCCGGTTTTCCCCAGTCCAAAGAAGTGGTATAGATTAATTGGGTAGTGTATGAGTGTTTCCCAGTGATGGACATCCGCTGCATAAAACATATGCTGAATAAGTTGGCGGTTCATTCCGCTGTGGCAACCCCAGATTAATTTTTTATGTAAAACATATGCTGAATAAGTTGGCACCTTGGCGGTTCATTCCACCGTGGTGGCCCCAGATTAATAAAGGGACTAAGCTGAAAAGAAAATGAATGGATGAATGCACCACATGAACTTGCATGTAAAATAAGTGCAATTTTAATTTAATTTAACTTAATTTTAATTAACTTATATTTGGGCAATTTGTTGACGTTTCTCCACCAAACGCAGCTTTGATTTCAACTACATTATGCAGCCATCAGATTAAATATCATGTATGCCAGTTTAAACTTCAGTAGCCGTGTAAACACACAGATATTGTGCAGGCACAGTACAAATCAGTATTTGTAGTATAGTGTGTGCACATATATATTTGTGTGAGTGTGTGTGTGTGTGTGTGTGTGCGTGTGTGTGTGTGTGTGTGTGTGTGTGCGCTCTCTCTTTGGCATAATCCCATTCAGGAAACAGGTATTCTGGGCTGCTGCTTCTATTTATTCACACGGACACTCAAAGGCCGCCGTAAGCCTCCATTAAGACAGGAATGGAATGTATTGAGACCTGTCTACACACACACACGCACACACACACACACACACACACACGTGAACATGCACTTGCAAATTTCCATGGAGCACATCGCTTCATTGGTGCAGGAGTAAGCTGCTGCTAACTTTAGAAAGCACAAATATTTCATTATAAAAAACACATCAGCATTGACTGCTAATACAGACATGCGTATTGAACACGTGACTGTTATAGTGTTGTCAAAAGTATGAGCGTTTCATTACATATCACATTTACATTGTTGATTATTTGGCAGATGCTTTTGTCTGTAGTGACAATTGAGGAGGCATTCAGCGATTTACCAATAAGAGGCAATACACGCAAGAAGTGCTGATTATACAGAGGAACTGTTAGTGACTAGAGAATTAAGTGCTTGGGTGAGGAGTGGTGAGTGTGTTTTTGAGAGAGAAGAGTGTTTCTACAGGTGGTTTGTCAAACCCACTCACCCGTGTGAAGCATGCTTAAATGCACATATTTTTACATGTATTTTTAGAGATATGGGGCCCTGTCATACACAGTCATTTTCACGTTTTGCGCCACGTTGTTTAAATAGCAAAGTCATTTGCGTCACTTTGTGGACTCATGGGGGTGCTGGTCTGAAATGGAGATCTGTCAAGGTGCATTGCTGGCACATTGCTATTGTGCTATTACCATTCTGCATATCCAGCAAATTAATTAATTAATTTATATATTTATTTATTCATTCATTCATTCATTCATTCATTCACTCATTTATTTATATATTTATTTATTCATGTATTTATTTATTCATGTATTTATTTATTTATTTATTTATTCATTCATATATTTATTTATTCATTCATTTATTTATTCATTCATTCATTTTATTAATTAATTAATTAATTAATTTATTTATTTATTTATTTATTTATTTATTTATTTATTTATATTCATTCATACATGCATTCATTCATTTGTTCGTTTGTTTGTTTCATTCATTCATTCATTCATTCATTTATTTATTTATTGATATTTATTCATTTATTTATTTATTCATTTATTTTTTATTCATTCATGTATATATTTATTCATTCATATATTTAATTATTTATTTATATTTATTCATTTATTTATTCATTCATTTATTGATTTATTGATTGATTGATTGATTCATTCATTGATTCATTCATTTATTTATTTATATTTATTAATTTTTATTCATTCATTCATTTATTTATTCATTCATTCATTTATTTATTCATACATTCATTTATATTATTTATTTATTTATTAATTTATTTATGTATTTATTAATTAATTAATTTATTCATTCATTTATTTATATATGTTATATTATATTATATTATATAATATAAAAATATATTATATTTTTTATTTATATATATTTATTTTTTATTCATTCATGTATATATTTATTTATTCATTTATTTATTTTATTTATTTTTATATGTATATATTCATTCATTAATTAATTTATTCATTCATTTATTTATTTATATATTTATATATTTGTACATTTGTATATTTATGTATCTGTAATTTTATTTGTAATTATTTTTTTGTTTCTTTTTAATTTAATACAACTTCATTTTATTTGTCTTATTTTCCTTTTCATTTAATTTAATGTATTTTTGTATCTACTTTCATTTATTTTGCCATTTTAGGATATTTTTATATCTGGGACATTATATATAATGGACCGCCAATTTATCCAGCATATGTTTTATGCAGCGGATGCCCTTCCAGCTGCAACCCATCACTGGGGAACATCCATACACTGTGGGGACTGTGGGGGAAACCGGAGCACCCGGAGGAAACCCACACCAACACGGGGAGAACATGCAAACTCCACACAGAAATGCCAACTGTCCTAGCCAGGGCTCAAACCAGCGACCTTCTTGCTGTGTGGCAATCGTGCTACCCACTGCGCCACTGTGTCGCCCATAAAAACAACGATGTTTATTATATAAAAATAAGGTCAATTAATGCTTTCCCTAAATTTCTTTCATTCTTTTTTTGTAAATTCCAGTATGATGACGGCACCAGTGAGCATACAGTGTTGTTTTTAAGAGCGTCGAACATTAATATTTATCTGTTATCATGCACAGGTGTGCGTCCATTCATAGATCGGGCTCTAGTCCTCTCAAATCCCCCAGATTCCAGGTCTGATCCGGGTCTCAGCGGGACATTAAAGTTTTTTCCGCTCTGGAATTTCGGGAAAAGTATATTAATGCTGCGCTCCGATTGGCTGTTGCTCTGTCTCTCTGTGGAGCCAGTGGAAAGTTGTCGGTGGTGTCCGGCCGGCAGATGAAAGACAGAGAGACCCCATATCTCTTTATCCCTGGCGTCTGGCACGCGCCGGTGTGTGTATGTGTGTGTGTGTCAGGAATGCTCAACCACACCCTGACATCACAAAAACACTGCTGGAGATTTATTCCACAGTATTCGCTTTAAAAAAAACAAAACAATTCACAGTTATTTTTTATCATTGCATCTAAAACAATATCGTTATTATTAATTTCAGTTTTTTTTCTGGGATATTACGGTGATTTCTAACAGTTGTCGTGTGTGATAGTTTTGTTGAAAGGAACTTGTTATGCAAAAATCACCTTTATAAGCTTTACATGAGATACAGGATTACAGTACAGTCAAAATCAGAAAAGCTAAGGAGTTGTGTATGATTCTGTATGATCAGGGATCATTTAAAGAGTTAACTTAATTAATTAGGCATGTTAGGTTAATTAAGTCATTTTATTCCATGGTCTGTGTAAATTCTTGATTCTGATTGGCTGGAGGGTGTGGTATATTTCGTTGAAACGCACAGGTAGTTCCAGTCAGTTTTGATTACAGTTGGAAATAAATGCGCTTCTCCCAAACGTTTACAGTTACTATAGCAACTCGCATGTGCTGTGCATGAAACCGACGAGCTGTTAATGGCGGACGGGAAATCCGCGAAATTAGGAAAATAATCATAAACTATGCCACAAAATCAAGTTTTAAGAGTTTTTCAAGCGAGAATAAAGTTATTTTAAAGTCAAATCGGCCGTTTGTGTGTATGGATAGCGCGTCTTTAAAAATGTTGGAAGCTCCAGGCGGTCAGCGGCAGCTCCGCGAACGGCTCCCCGCGAGCGAAGCTTTATGTCGGCCAGACCATCTCAAGACCGACTCTGGATCTAATCTCTGGCATCTCTGTAGTTTAAACTTGATATATAATTAATCATTGGTGTATCTAACGGTCAGTCTTTGGAGCTATTACTTGTTCTCAGCTGTATTTTTTTTGGCGGATCGCAAAGTAAGTTTCATAATTAATCTATGAGCATAAATAATGTAACATTACACTGATCCTGCGTATTTGGCTGATTGCTTTTGTTTTAAAGAATATAAATAAAGCAGAATGTTCTCCTGCCTGTCCTGATGATTTTTCATTATGCAACATTCACCTATATTTAACAGCAGAGATTTCTGAAATAGACTTTTTTGCTTCAAAGACTCTAGAGTACACTTGAAAATGCGTATTTCATTGATATCGTACCTTTTATAAGATCTGTATGTTTATTATGAAACGTAAATCGTGGAAATTCTGCCATACTGTAGGTATGCCAACTTTTTGTTAAGACAAAGCCAAGTCCTTTCTCGTCAGAGAAGCGGTAGAAAGCAGACAAAAGAAACATGTGACTGGAAACACACTCCAGGTGTGACTGGGAATGTCTTATTTGTCCACCTGGAATCGGACTGATGAAATCGCATCTTAATAATATTAGCAGGTATAAACAGCACGCACATGCTCTCTCTGTCAGCCTGTCAGTCTGTCACAGCTGATTCAGCAGAGGGACTAGAAAATCGAACATGTAAAAACGGACAAAAATTCGGACAAATATTGCGCTGCAAAGACCATAACTATTTTAAACGTAGGCCTATCTTGGCAAATGACCATGGAATAAGCGGGATAATCAATGGCTTGCCGTGCGTTAAAGTATTTTAATGCACTTCGCTGCGCGTCATGTGGTCCTTTGCCTCCACGTCGTGCATTAAAATCCTTTAGCGCACGGTAAGCCGTTGATTATCCCTTACGTATAACGCTAGTTTGTTCTGTAGACAATCGAAAAACAAAATGTTGCCTGAAGGGGCTAATAATATTGACCTTAAAGTGTTTTAAAACAATTAAAAACTGCTTTTATTCTAGCCGAAATAAAACAAATAAGACTTTCTCGAGAAGGAAAAATATTATAGGAAATACTGTGAAATATTCCTGAGTCTGTTCAACATCATTTGGGAAATATTTGACATATAAAATGTCATTTCTTGAACCGTTTTGACATTAACTGTACATTTTCTATAGACGTACGTTCATTTTAACGTGCAATTCCTGTGATTGGATCATATTGTGTGTGTGTGTGTGTGTGTGTGTGTGTGTTTACAGTAGTGTCATAGTTACAGATCTGGTCTCTCAGCCCATAGGTTGGAGTGTGAGTGTGGTGTGTGTTTGATCCTGCAGTGACTTACAGATCTGCAGTGTTCATTGTGCTGCTGTCACTGTCGCTGAACACTGCTCATAGTAAGATACTCAGGATGCCAGCAGGCTACGATCATCCGCACGTCTGTCTGTGTGTGTGTGTGTGTGTGTGTGTGTGTGTGTGTGTGTGTGTGTGTTTTGGGGCAGATCACTACTTGCTGGATGCAGGAATGAGCCACTGCCTTATTTTTTTGCTGCAGATTTGCATTCAGAGTTGCTTAGTTACATGTGCACAGTGGCTCAGTGGTTAGCACTGTTTCCTCACAGCAAGAAGGTCACTGGTTTGAGTCCCGACTGGACCAGTTGTCATTTCTGTGTATAGTTTGCATGTTCTCCCCGTGTTGGTGTGGGTTTCCTCCGGGTGCTCCGGTTTCCCCCACAGTCCAAACACATGCGGTATAGGGGAACTGATGAACTAAATTGGCCAAACCGATGAGTGTGAGAGAATGTGAATGTGTATCCTTTAGAAAATGTTAAATTAAATGAGAGGTTTGTATGAGGTGTACTTATTTATGCTGAGCACTGTAGCGGCTGCAACACAAACGTCCTGTCAGTGTCTTTCTCATCAGCGCAGAACTCATCGAGGTCACTGAGCGCGATCGGAGGTTCAGTTACACACCGGCGGCCAGTAAAGGAGAGAGAGACCCAGGCTCTGGTGATGCAACTTTAGACACACACACACACACACACTGGGAAGGGTTGAGGTGGCGCCCCGACCTCTTTATTTATTAGCTCTGCTGAGCTGTGGAGTCTGTGGTATTTTCTTCCGAAATGCCATGCATGTGTGAGTGCATTTACGTCTGTGTGTGTTTGTGCGTGTGTGTGTGTGTCCAGGTATTCAGATGGTCCGTCTTTTAGATCAGTTCAGCAAGCATGACGCAGAAATAAACAGCACTGCAGAACAGATTAACACACACTTCCAGACCTACCTGCAGTATTAATGACACACTCTTGGAAGATTCAGCATTTCTGTCAGGACTTTTGCTGTTTTTCTTACTGCTTTGATTAAAGTCATATAATGCTGTTCTTAGGCGCCACGGTGGCGTAGTGAGTAGCACGTTCGCCTCACAGCAAGAAGGTCGCTGGTTCGATCCCCGGCTGGGCCAGTTGGCATTTCTGTGTGGAGTTTGCATGTTCTCCCCATGGTTGCGTGGGTTTCCTCCAGGTGCTCCGGTTTCCCCCACAGTCCAAAGACATGCGGTACAGGTGAATTGGGTAAGGCTAAATTGTCCATAGTGTATGTGTGTGAATGAGTGTGTATGGATGTGTTTCCCAGAGATGGGATGTGGCTGGAAGGGCATCCGCTGCGTAAAACAAATGCTGGATAAGTTGGCGGTTCATTCCGCTGTGGCGACCCCGGATTAATAAAGGGACTAAGCCGAAAAGAAAATGAATGAATGATTTATTATTTGATCTTTTAGGCATTTGAAATTTCATTTTAATTTAGTTAGGAAAAAACTTCCATAAAGTTTCCTTTGCTGTGTTTTGGATCATTGTCTTGTTGAAATGTCCACCCTGGTTTCATCTTCATCTGCTAATGTAGATGTTGGACTGAAGCAGCTGATATTCATTTACACTGATGAAGGGCAGAGGGGTGCTAAAGAAATACTGAGAGGTTTCAGCTGCTGTCTGGGCTTTCCCTGCCTTTCTACACCTCCCTTTCTTCGTATGTTCAATACTTTTTCCCTCTGTCATTTTGTTTTATTACACATAGCTTCATTTGTAAATTAATTAGACTTGTTTTCTTTGCATTTATGGATTTCTTTGGTTGCTATCAACATCCGGTGAACATTTCAAGTCAACAGCACCTTTAGAGATATGTTTTCTAAGAAAAATGGAGACGTTATCAGTTCTTATTTTTCCCCGCTGTATTTGGTGCCAGTTCATCAGGAGGTTAATTGTTTGTTCTCTTCGACTCATTGGATAAAAATGCTGCTTTAATCACAAATCTTTAATTCCGCATTTTAATTTTGCACATAAGTTAGCATGTTTAGACAGAGACCGAGCTAATTGTTTGCAACATTTCTCCAAATTCCTCCTTTTTCTTGTTTAACAGAAGAAAGAAACTTAAAGATGTTTGGAACAGATCTTCCTAACCGTCCCTTTAATTGGGCTGTAATCTGTTTTAGAGCTTTTGATTGGTCAAATCAGTGCAGTCCAGGACGAGTCATCAATAAAACAACAACAACAACAACACAAAATTGTATTATTGAAGTGGCAGCGATAGAGAAAAGTGTTTGTGTGTTTTAAAATGCAGCTTGTGCTGATAATGGACTGGGAGATTGAGCGTGGTTTGTTGTTGTGCACGTCTGCGTTTATGTGAGTGTTTTTGTGTCTGACTGCGGCACGTAAACAAACCAAATACCGTGGGAAGGCAGAGGTGTGAATCGGAGCGTCTCTCTTTGACTCGGGCTCCCGCTCTGCTTCCATGTCTGGCTCCCTGACTCCAAACCAAAATGAGTTTTCCTCTTGTGTCAGCAAATAATCGGAGATCGTTCTAACCCTGCGCACGGAACCCGATCGAGAGCCTATCAGACACACACACACACACACACACACACACACACACACACACACACACA
>CAIGQQ010030348.1:3285276-3301193 GCA_903798035.1 Danio albolineatus | reverse complement strand
TATTGGAATTGCTCCGTTTATTATTATTATTATTATTATTATTATTATTATTATTATTATTTGGGACCGAGCTCCATAACGGTGCGTAGGCCCTATTGGAATTGCTCTGTTTATTATTATTATTATTATTATTATTATTAGGGACCGAGCACCATAATGGTGCGTAGGCCCTATTGGAATTGCTCCGTTTATTATTATGATTATTATTAGGGACCGAGCACCGTAACGGTGTTTCACAGCATAACAAACTCCTCCCACAAATTTTATTGTATCAGCACCAAATTAGTGTGGTGTTATCTGAAAGCTCTAGCGATGATATATTGTGAAGATCTAGTGTTTTCACTGAGGGGCATGTCCGTGGCCGACTGACAAACATCAACGCTTCGCCATGGAGGAGGAAGTACTTATAACTCAGCCACACAATGTCCGATCAGCCTGAAACTTCACATGGTTGATAAAACTCCTCTCCTGAAGGCATCTACATACCAATACTGAGTCACAGTATAGCGCCACCTTCTGACAGAACAAAGTTTGGCTCATAACTCAGCCCCACGATGTCTGACCTGCCTGAAACTTCCTAGGTTCGATGAGATTCCTCTCCTGAACACATCTACAATCCTATATTGAGTCACAGGCATAGCGCCACCTGCTGACTGAAGGAACTTTGGCTTATAACTCAACGAAACAATGTCCGACCCGCCTGAAACTTCACATGTTTGATAAAATTCCTCACCTGAAGACATCCACGTGCCAATAGGTAGTCACAGTCGTAGCGCCACCTGCTGACAGGAGGAAGTTTGTCATAAATCTGTGATTTTCTCAGGTTTTTTGTATGTTTCGGCTTAAATTTATATCGTACGCTGTTCACTGTCGTGGTGGGGCCACCGGGCGGCGGTGGGCCGTTGGTGCGAGGTCCCTTTCATCGCTGCTTGCAGCTTTAATTATATATGTATTCTAGCTAAAATGAGAATCAGGTTTTTTCTTGTTGTTTTTTTTTGTTTTTTTTTTGTAAAATAAAGATGTAAAATAAAGGTTAATATAAGGAGGCTATTTTATTATTGTTATTTCAGAATATAACTATTCAAAATTCTGATGTTGAATTATTATGTTTGAGACATTGACAGCATTATTAGACTGTGTTTTTCTACTGGTAAAATCAGACGTTTGTCATTATCAGATTCTCTCTTGCATTATATTCAACATTATATAGGCTACAGGAGTTATACTGACACTATTAAACATTTATTCTCATGCACAACACTCTGTGTTCGCTATGAAAGAAAAACATGTTATATGCTTGTCATAATCATTTATTTAAAATGCAATATGATCATTTAAATAATGTGCACTTTCAGTTTCATTTTCACTGCTAAGTGCGGTTCATACTTCCCGTGCGGCTCCCACTGTGCCACAAACTGAATGTCATTTATAACTTTATTAGCTGTTATTCACAGCCTGTGCAAGTTCTGTTCACTAAAGTAGGCATCATTCACAGGCGCTCGTGCGCCCGCCCTCTCTGTTGTAACAGCTCAAGGACCATTTCGAGGTGTCCCCGTTGCTGAACATTGTATGTAAAACAACATGAAGACTTGTGCGGCCGCCTTTGCTTCTCAACTGAACTTGAAAATATGATTGGCAGAATCGTAGAAATGCTAAATTAAGATCATCTAGGGGGTCGAATCGAGGTCGCGATGTTTTTACGATTTATTTTGCAGCTCTAATATATATATAATTTTTGTTTGTTTGTTTGTTTTACCATAAGTACAAAAAAGTACAAAGGCCACTTCACAAAATATCAGACAGACATATTACAATATCATCAAGAAAGCATCAGAAAAATATTGATTAAATATAATAAATAATAATAATAGAAAAATTTAAAATACAGAGAAGTGTGTAGGCTTCACAACCCGATGTACACCCAGCCTATAGTGAGTTACAAGTCAGCATCACGAATATAAAGCCTTATTGGATTCCAGATTTTGACAAATATCTTTTATCTGTTTGCCAACCGTTCCTCAATTCTTCCATAGGCAACACATAACGTAAACTCCTAAGCCATGTTTCAAAAACAGGCACGTTATCTGACTTTCAAATTTTGTAGAATTATTTTCTTTGCTAATATCAAACACAAAGATACTGCCTGTGATGTATATCCGTCTCCTATCTCTGAGGTGTCTCCAAATATAACCAATTTTAGCTCAGTTGACAGTTCAATCTTGGATACTTCTGTATAATTAAAAAAAAATGTTTTGCCAAAACAGATAATACTTAACAGATAACTATTTGCTAATGCTTAATAAATGATTCAGTGTGTAGTTATTATAGTGTTACGGCCAAAACATTTATTTTTTCTTGTCTCCTGTGATTTATTTAACAACTTTAATTATTGCAGACCTTCTTTAGTACTTGTCATTTGAAGAAATTTGCTCACAGTATTAAATTTATCCGGAGGAGTGTTGCGATTTACATTTGAGTAACGATAGTAATTAAATGTTCTTAATAATTGTCATTGGAACAATGGCAGAACGCAAAAACAATCAATTATTTAGCGCATGCAAAATACGTCGTTTCTTACCCTTTAATTCTGAGCTGAAATGCGACCTGATCTGACATCTGATTGGCCAAGAGCGTTTGCTTACTGAAGATCTGAGTGGTGACACGCAAACCTGTCGGCGTGTCTTTCAAACGCAGAGGGAATCAACTGATTAGCTTTGATTCCCCATTGTGTGTGTGTGTGAGAGGTCGAAGGGTTAGACTGGCTCCACCAGGCCTGAAGTACACAAGTGAGAGAGAGGGGTTCTGTTGACCCTAGTAACACACACACACACACACACGCGCACACACACACACACACACACACACACACACACTAATGGGTAATACTGTCCTCACTGCCCCCCTCCTGTTGCTTACTGTCACACACACTCCCCCTCCAAATTTTGGCTGGCCGGACTGCAGTCTGTCTGGTGCCAAGAATCAAGTTTCAGACTCTCCTTCTCGCAGCCGTATATAACCCTCGCTCAGGAGTCCCTCTGCCCGTCTGTTAGAAGCAAATACTCCAAAAGAAAAAGAGAGGTCGTCCGCTCTTTGTGCGTTTTATCGTAAACCTTTCCAAACGCCACTGCTTTTGTTTGATCGATGGCGACGGGAAGCGATCAGACTGGTGTTTCTTATAAAACAGCCATGTTGTTGTTAAGTTTGTGTGTTTCCGATGTGTGAACTTAAGGATGTCAATCTAGGTTATGTACATTTGTGCACGCTCATCTATTCTTTGAGCTTTGTGTGCTGTTGGGGATGTTTTCATGCACACTGGTGGCTGTGCGATTAATCGAGATCAAACTGCGATTGATGCTATTAGCTAATCGCAAGAGGCTGAGATATGAAATATATATGGATTGAATAATTTCCCTCGCAAATGCGTGGTCTGTGTGTGACAGTTTTACTAGCCAATCGAGTAAGCACACTTTTGTTCTGCCCAATCAGAATTGTACAACCGGACTATGCGGAACGCCCACAATAAAAACAAACAAATAGGAAAGTGCGGACAAGTGGGGTGATGGCGTCTGCCGCTTCAGAAGCATTAATAGACCAATTCATATCAAAGAAAAACACAACCCAGACTCATTCTGAAAACGTAGTCCCACGTATGTTTTTGGAGGCTGTGAAATACGTCCCGGGAGCAGAGGTGTAAAGTAACTAATTACAAATACTTACGAATAATTTTTCTCAGGAATTGTAATTTACTGAGTAGCTTTAAAGATGAGTACTTTTACTTTCCCCTTGAGTACATGTTTAGTGCAGTATCTGTACTTTTACTCCACTACTTTCCTTCAACCTGCAGTCACTACTTTATTATTTCTTGACTATGGTCGTTGTCTAAAGTAGAAAGATCAGTCCTATGATTCCTGTCCAATTAAATCACACATAGAAAGTAAATCACATCATACTGAACAACCTCAAGACATGGGCGCTTTTTTAAATGCAGGAAACCTTTGGGAAACATTAAACATGTCCGGGATGATATCCAAAATCTGTACACGCAATGATCCAGAGAATTTTCATAGACTGCATGTCACTGTAAATGATGGATGTCGACTGTATGATGACTGAAATCACCAAACAGCCTTAAACTATCACTAAATGGAACGAATGAAGAATGGAAGGAAGGGCCAAATAAAGGAAGGACCGAACAAGGAATGGTTGGAAGGATCGAAGAACCAAATAAATGAAGGAAGGATTCAAGGAAGGACTGAACAAACTAAGGAAGGAAAGAAGGAACGAACGAATTAACAAAGGGCCTAATGAAGGAAGGAACAAAAATATGGAAAAAAGAATGAGTGGACAAATGAAGGGAGGAAAGAAGGAAGGACCAAAGGAATGAAGGGAGAATTCAAGGAAGGACTGAACAAACCGATGAATGAACAATAGTACCTAATGTAGGAAGGAACAAAAATATGAACGAGTGAACTAAGGAGGGAACAAACGAATGAATGAATGAAAGAGAGAACAAACACATAATTGAAGGAAGTTTGGAAGGAATGAACGAAATTAGGAAGATTCCTAAATACACCACATGTTGTTTGTGCAGCGATGTGTAAACATAACATTCTGTAAACGCATCAGCTTTTCTACAGTGTAATACTCACTACTCACTACTCTTGAGTACTTTTAAAAGGGCTACTTTTACTGGAACAGCGTCACACAGCCCTTTAGCGTTCGTTTAAAAAAATGAAACGCAGCCATACGTACCTCTGACTACATTATGTGCGGTCTCCAGAAATGTACATGGGACTACGTTTTTGGAATGAGCCTGTGTTAGAAAAGCAGGACATCAGTAATATGGTAATATTTTGGTTTCAAAGTCACAGACACTGAACGAAAACAGGCCTTTCGTAAGAGCTGTCGCAGAACTGTTGCCGCAGCGTGAGGGGGGAAACCGGAGCACCTGGAGGAAACCATCGTTAACAGGTGGAGAACAGGCAAACTCCACACAGAAATGCCAACTAGCCCAGCACGGACTTGAACCAGCGACCTTCTTGTTGTCAAGCGACAGTGCTAACCACCTTGCCACCTCCTACGCATTAAACTCTAATATTTAAAAGTAAAAATAAATTAAGTAAAAGTCACTTTGTTAAGCTGCAGAGTAAAATGTTCAACATTAAAGGAACATTTCACTGAAATCTCACACTGATGGGCTTTTAAACTTTTTTTTTCCGTCTGTTAAACACAAACCAAGATATTCTGAAAAACAATGAAGGAAAAAAGCACCCGTTCACATCCAAAGTAGGAACAAAAAATACTATGGAGGTCAATGGCTGTATATCTTCAATATATTTTGTCTTCTAGAGAAGATGCAACTCATAGGCAGGGCCACACAGAATCTGCACGCGCAGAATTCCGCAGATTTCCACAGATTTTTAGCCAATCATTGATTCTGTTTATTTACTGGTCTAAATGTGTGTAAACTTATATTTATTCAGATTTTAAATTAATTTCAGTAATAATATTGACTAATATGAAAATATTCACATAATTTATTTACAATACAGTTTGTAAAGTACTATTTTCTGTCTTTTAGTAGAGATTTTATATGAGAGGCTTGCTTTGTTTACCAAATAAAGTGAATCTAATTGGTGTCGCATTGTAAACATTAAATAAAAGTTAAAAAGGTATTCCTTTTTATTTCATATATTAAGGTTTTAGTTATGATACTCACAAAGTCATTCCGCAGAAATCCGCAGATTTTTAACAAAATACTCCGCAGAAATAGCAAAAAATGTCCGCAGATTCCGTCTGGCCCTAGTCATAGGTTTGGAGGATGAGTAAACGATGACAAATGTGTTAAATAAATATTATATGGCTTTTGGAGCAGAGATCAAGGCTCCATAATGCGATTTGAAAGCATAAATAATAGGAAAACAGCTGTGAATCACTAGCTTCGGGCAACATTTAATTAATAAATATGTTTCATAGTGTGCTTCAGTTCATTAATATTATGAAAGACAGCTTTCACTGAATACAACGCAACTAAAGTGTTGAGTCAGAGAATGTAAACCGCAAAGTGTGCATGCAACAATATTTAATTTATGCACTAATTAAGATCATTAATGCAGTGAAGCTCAAATATGTTGCATGGGAAATCAAAAGATATGACACATATGCATGTTCAGAGAGCCTCTGTTTCATTCTGTCACTATATGAGTGCTTGTAGTACTCCCGATGACACTGAAAGAGCTATTCTGCGCTTTATGATTAAACATAATCTGAATATCTGTCAGCAACATTTCTATGATCTGATGGCTGCAGTTCACTCAATGGCCACAGGGGCTGCTGATCAATTCTACAAACTCCTTAAGTATAAAATAGGCAAGGCAAGTTAATTTATGTTGCACATACACAGTGACTATCCAAAGTGCTTTACATAAATAGGAATAAAAGAGACATGTATACGAAAATAAAATTAAGTAATAACAGATTAAAATGTGGTAAACAGGGTATGAAAGAATGAAAAAGAAAAAAAAGACACAACAGTGCGATCTGTGGGACATAGCACAGTGCTCATTCAGTAAAGAGATGAACAGCTAAACAGATGTGTTTTCAGTCTTGATTTGAATGTGCCTAATGTCGGAGCACATCTGATCATTCTGGAAGCTGATTCCAGCAGCAGGGGGCGCTGTTAGTCGCTAAAAACCCATTCACCCTGCTTTGACTGACCTTTTGGAATTCCTAGTTTATACGATCTTAATGATCTGAGTGATCTGTTAGGTTTGTATTCAGTGAGCGCATCTGTAATGTATTGTGGTCCTAGGCCATTTAGTGATTTATGGACAAGTAGTAATACTGTGAGAAAACAATGAGGCAACCGTTTTAATCGCGCTTACTCACGCTTGTTGGATAGCAGATTCACCATCAGGCCATCGGGAAATGTCCCGGTGATCTGAATCCTCCCTTGTAAGCATGTAGATTTCAGAAGCACTCCTCAGAGGGAATACAGCACAAGGGTGTTATTTTTGGGCGGGGTTGGGGGTTTCGAATCTCCCGGGGCTGCGCTCGCACAAATGGGCCGGGCTTATGTTTTGTGTTTATGTCATTCCGTAACGGCTAAAGACTCGTAAGCATGAAAATTCGTTTGACGAACTATGAGTCGACTCTTTTATGGATGAATCAATAGTTTAAACACTGCACTTTCAGATTTAAGCCTTAGCTGGATATTTCACTTCACTTAGATCTGTGTTACACACTGCATGAAGATAATTTTCAAAAACCCCTAATAGGGGCTCTTTAACTATAATAACGGCAAGAAAAAGAAAGCAGGTAAAAACATTCTGTGTGTGATAGTGAAAGGATAATCGCGCCCACACAGCTAACGTTAGGCCCATTAATAATCTGTTCAAAGAATGGTAAAAGAGAAAGCGGCAACCGCTTCTGCATACAAAAAATCTGTAGCTCTCTTGAAAGCAGAAGGACAGTGGGTGCACGAGCACCGCTTTTTTCCAATCTATTTCTAAGAGAAACGATCGCACCAGTTGTGTTTCCAGGCACAGTTGTTTCCCGCTTCCTATCAGCTGTGCCTCGCTCACAACGTCATTGAGCGAGGATCGCCTGTGTCTCACCGTGTGCCTGATCATCCTTTCATTCGATATTCACCTGCTTTCTTTTGCTCGTGCGAACAATTATCAATCTGCTTCTCAGTTCTAAGATCACATTTGCGCGCGTATTGACAAACGGTTTTAAACTAAAATTGTAATCTTTAGGGACGAGGCAGATCGGGCAATTTAAAAATGTTTTTCAACCAGCCAAAGTGACTAGTAGGGGTGTATGTCTAACCCACCACAGCTGAAATCACAGCTGAAAGCCCTGTTTATTTTGTATACATGCATGTATATATTTGAGAACATTTATATTTACATACAAATATGCATGCTACAAATGATATATTTTAATATCTATGTAACAAAAAATCTGTTTTGTTTTTATGTATGTTTTTGTATCACATATATGTTATAAATATATTAAATACACACACATATATTACGATTAATCTTTGCCTAAAAAAATTCAAAGACGCAACGCTGAGAGCTAATATTGAATTCCCCACTGTATGCTGAAAGTTACTCTAGATGCAGAACTAGGTTCTTGCTGTCAGTTATGTGTTTATCTCTCTCACTGTGATGAAAACCATTTTTATTTTCCAAAGAGACGTTGAAAGTCAATCTGTGACTTACATCTTTCCCATCATGATGCACATTTGCCTAAACAATGCACTAAATCGCTATTTGGCTATTGGCTAGCGCTTCTGTATAGCCTGCATGACGTCAATGGAAAAATCATTTCAGAGCAAGTTGTTAAATTTTTTATGAAAGCTGATAATTCTTTCTGTCTTTGGAATAACACGCACCGCCGAACAAAACCTCAGGAACATTATAAAAATAAATAAATAAATGGAACAGTGCAGTTCAAGTTGCCGTTTATTTTCTGTATAGCAACATCAGGGCTAAAAGGAGTGAGAGAAACGCACCGCCTCTCCGGCTTTTATCATGGTTTCATGTGAAACAAAGCAGATAATTTAGCGGCCACATTAGCAGCGCTATCGGGCAGAGTTTGATCTCGGAGGTAAATGTGAACATGTGTTCGGGGAAACGGTAAAGAGTAATCTCTTACCATCAGCGAGCTCAACACATGCACATGTGTGCGGGATTGCATGTGTTTATATGCGCCTACTGTTCTCAATGGCTATTATTCTTAGACGGAGGCATTACTCACTAAATTTTCCATACTACGGCCTATTCTCATTTAGCCTTGACTTACTGGACGTGTTAAATGTGCTCGTATTTGCGTGCTAAATTTTGCTTCGCCTTTTGATGTGATGCCAGATGCAATCCCCAGATATTTCAGCACTTTTGCCCCCAACTTGACTCTTTGTGTGTGTGTGTGCGCAATTTAAATCAGTGTTTGTTGCTGAGTAACACTTTTCACAAGTTCCAATTGATGATTGATTTGAGAATGTCTGGAAATGTTGATTTGGTGCCCTCATGAGCGAAACCAGATGATGACTGTTCTCCAGCGGGATTCTGAAGATCATCTTGAGTATCAATAGACAATGAAAGTCACACGATCAGTGATGCTTTTGATCAATAACAGAACGCATTCTAAAATATCAATCTTTCTTTGTGTTTTGGAATGTCTCAGAATTCTAAAAATGTATTAATTTCCAGCTCAGTGTGTTCTCGGACCTCACAGTAGTGTGTGCTGGGAAACGGTGTGTGTGTGTGTCTGTTCTATTCTATCACTATTCGTCTGATGGGGTGCTGAGACGGCTGTGTTAACATGTGGTGTCCCTGTTTCTTTTGTCTTTCTCTCTTTATCCCTCGTTCTTTCATCTGCTAGTCTTTCATGTGAGTGTGCGCGCCGTTCGCTCGGCAGCCCGTGTGTTCTGCACAAGAGGAGAAACTTTAAGCCCGGAGATCAGCCGCCTTTGAAACTGATCCGGCCCTGCCACAAATATACCCACTTTTATCTGCACACAGCACATACCTGCCCGTTAAAATAACCGCGTTATTATCAGAGCACTCGGAGGTGTTCGCCTGTTTCTGGCAGACGCGGACAATAGTCCGTCCTAATACGAGAACATTTGTGACAGTTGTAGTTCTTGGAGCGCTTTGTTCCTCTTCCAAATGCGAAGCCCCTCTGAATGAACGCTGAGATCTGAGCGTGCACGTCGTTCCGCAATATTTATATTAGCGCTCAATCAGTGAGGCTTTTTAACTTTGTTCAAGCATAATCCTCGCTTTTGTTTTGTATAATGTTACGAAACCAAGGAACTAATTTATAAAAATAAGAACAATTTCTTTGGGTTCCTTATTTGTGACATTCGTACAGTGCAACTCTTCATTTAAATACTGAGTATTAATTCATTACATGTACTTACTATATGGTTGGGTTTGTTAGGGTTACTTGCATGTAATTATGTGTAATTCACTGTAATTGCTGTCATCTTCAATTTAAATGTTACCATTTGTTTTCATTTAGAGGATTTTTGTGTGTATTCAACATGTTTGTACACTGAATATGCACTCACTGGCCACTTTATTAGGTACACCTTACTAGTACCGGGTTGGACCCCCTTTTGCCTTCAGAACTGCCTTAGATTCAACAAGGTATTGGAAATATTCCTTAGAGATTTTTGGTCCATTTTGACATGATGGCATCACGCAGTTGCTGCAGATTTGTCGGCTGCACATCCATGATGCGAATCTCCATCACATCCCATAGGTGCTCCATTGGATTGAGATCTGGTGACTGTGGAGGCCATTTGAGTACAGTGAACTCATTGTCATGTTCAAGAAACCAGTCTGAGATGATTTGTGCTTTATGACGTGAAGTTTATTTAGAAACTAATTTCGAGAGGATCACGTGCTTATGATTGACACGGCTGGCCCAGAGTCAAGCTAATGCACGATCCACCAATCAGGCGATTCCCAATTTAGTATAAATAACCAAAGCATCTTACCTTAGTCATCTTCATCTTGAACAATCCCCCCTTCCACCCCCTCTCCTCCTTTTTCCTCTATAGGGCATCACAGGGGCCCAGTGGCTAGCACTGTTGCCTCACACCAAGAATGCCTCTGGTTCCTCTACCCAGCCAGTTGATATTTCTGTGCGGAGTTCATGTTCTCCCCGTGCTTGCGTGGGTTTCCCCCGGGTCCTCCTGTTTCTCCCACAGTCCAAAACATGAGACATAAGTAAATTTACTTAAACAAATCAGCACCATACCCAAATTCCACCAGCAGCATACCCTCATAGCAATTTATAAGCAGCAGGAGGATGGAGGGTTCTCGAGATCTACCTGAGCTCAAACTCCCTTCTCACCCTGCAAACGGGAGGGAGCCCCGGGCTCGAGGATCTTATGAGCTCAGTGCTCTCTCCCGGGACAGCATGCCAAACTAGTTTTATTATCAATCATCAGCTAAGTGTGAACTCTTGAAATAGAGCGTTATCCTGCTGGGAGTAGCCATCAGAAGATGGGGACACTGTGGTCATAAAGGGATGGACATGGTCATCAGCAATACTCAGGTAGGCTGTGATGTTGATACAATGATCAATTGGTATTAATGGACCCAAAGTGTGCCAAAAAAATACCACCACTAATCCAGAGATGCTCTACTGCAGACCTCGGTTGTTTCTAGTGGTTATTTGAGTAACTGTTGCCTTTCTATCAGCTGGAACCAGTCTGGCCATTCTCCTCTGACCTCTGGCATTAACAAGGCATTTGCGCCCACAGAACTGCAGCTCACTGGATATTTCCCCTTTTTCAGACCATTCTCTGTAAACCCTAGAGATGGTTGTGCATGAAAATCCCAGTAGAGCAGCAGTTTCTGAAATACTCAGACCAGCCCATCTGGCACCAACAACCATGCCACGTTCAAAATCACTTAAATCAACTCTCTTCCCCATTCTGATGCTCGGCTTGAACTGCAGCAGATCGTCTTGACCATGTCTTCATGCCTTAATGCATTGAGTTGCTGCCGCATGATTGGCCGATTAGAAATTTGCGTTAACGAGCAGTTGGACAGGTGTACCTAATAAAGTGGCCTGTGAGAGTAAGTTTCTAATTGTCATCTCTATCGCTCATCAATTCTCTTTTCCTGCATTTTTTTTTTCAGGGCCGAATCCAAAATGACTCAACAGATTTCAGACCCTCATCCACTGATTGCACGAAAATACAGTACATCATGTTCGTCCCCTCCGAGCGCAGCGCGGCGTCTCTACAGGAACCTGTCGGGAAAATTCAGAACGGCAAACCTGGTTCTAGACGATACGACACTCCCGGGACAGTCAGACAAAGAGCAATCACACAAAACCACCATGGTGAGATACAAACACTTATGCAAGAACTGCAAGAACTTGACATATACAGCAGGAACCAATGTATATCTGTTGAAATAGAATGTTGAATTTGTTTAGACAGAACGTGACTGTCACGATCAGAGGAAGGAGAGGGAGACAGATGTAGCAAACAGTATATTTATTACTGTAACATCGTTGATATAGGTAATAGGTAAGGCAAAGGCAGTCTTTGGGAAAGGGGATCCAGACAGGCTAGTAAATATAGTCACTTCCCTGAATGGAGGCTGAAGACAAAGAGTAGATGCAGAGCTGATGCGGAGCAGTAGCAGAGCACAGGAGGGTATCAAGGAGAGGTTGCGGGAAGGCTTGGGTGATCGTGTCCATGTGTGATACTCGACGGTGTGTGCACGGATGAGGGGAGCTTATATGAGTGAGTCCAGAGTGGTAACAGGTGATGATTAGTAATCAGGGGATTGTGCACGGCTGGAGGACAGTCTAGGTGAATTGGAAGGAGAGTGATGGGCTGGGGACGTGACAGTGACTGCTTGACTGACATATAAAGCAGTCAATCACAGCTGTTAATGACACTGAAGAGCCAGGGATGAAACATTAAGCCCTTTTTTTGCTTTTTCCTTGTCAGAAATCAAGGCTAAAAGATCTGTTTGCTGATCATGCTAAGTGTTCATAATTTTAGAATATTTGTAATGAAAATGAGGCTAGAATAACAATAAAAACAATACAAATTAGGGACCAATTTGTCTCATGTCAAACGTCGCAAGGAACGATGGCATCGTCAATAATTATTTATGAATAATGAATTAATTCATAATGAATTATTATTAGTAGCCTACAGTTTCAACTACCTGACCCGCATAGTCTTTGTCTTACCAATAACCAAATCATAAATGAATAAAGATACTCACAAATGACCACCTGTCAATCACTTTTTCAGCCGGACTTTGGCATGAATAGGCAGAGTGATCTGTGTCGTTATAATGACGTCCACAAACTTGGTTGGTAAAGCAGGTGCACAACCAACAGGAACCAACCAACAGTATCTGAGGTTTACGCTAACATTACTGAGTACAAGCGTGAAAGCGAAAGATTGTAGCTCTGTACTGATGCTGAGACATGTTACCTGATAGATTCAAAAGGCCGAAGAGTCGTTAGATAGAGACAAGATTAATTAAATATCATGTTTAACAACTATAGTGAGACGCCATCCAGCGGTACATCCTTGATCAACTGTCAGACATGCACTGCTCTCTGGGGTTTTGTGCTCAAAGCACCTGCTGACTGCCTGGAGCGCATGACAGAGTGATGTGCGTTTTCAGCAGTATAGTGTGGACTGAGGGCTGTTCAGAAATGCTAGATGAAACGCCAGTGTGGATGTGAGTTGTTTTCGTTCTAGTATGCCATTTTTAAACTAAGCTTTATTAGTGTAAACGAGGCCTAAGTATGTATTTTGATGAGACAATGATAAAACAGGGTTCAACACTCAGGATTTTTTCTAATGGTTCAGATTTTTACTTGCCCTGCCAAAATTTTCACTGGCCCCACCAAAAAAAAGAAGTTAACAGCTATTTCTTAGCCACATATTTTAAATAATGTGTCAAAAATAATATCTGGGAATCTAGATTTTTTTTTTTTTAAATGTTAGAAAATATATAATGAGCAAAATTCAGTGTCGTGCAAACAAAAAGAGCAGTATGGAAGTTCTAAATTATTTAAATAAATATTAAATAATTATTTATATAAATAATTATTATTTTTTAGTTGTGTTGTACCCACGTAAGTATCTGCTTCAAGACGTTACAAACAGATGTTTTCTTTTAGCCTCATAATTTGATGTTGCCGTCTCTTCGCTGGACTGGTTGTTACCAGGTTATGGAAAAAATAATA
This sequence comes from Danio albolineatus, assembly GCA_903798035.1. Classification (NCBI taxonomy): domain Eukaryota; kingdom Metazoa; phylum Chordata; class Actinopteri; order Cypriniformes; family Danionidae; genus Danio; species Danio albolineatus. Next base: position 3,287,441 of record CAIGQQ010030348.1, on the reverse strand, counting down.
CGCTCAAAACATCCAATCAGATAAGAGGAACTGAAAAGCAGTTTGGTGTTTACGGCATTACAGAAAAGGTAGCGTTTACAGCACAAACTGTTTCTCGATTTTGAGACTGTATTTTTACGCAATTGACAAATAGTTGCAGGGAAATGAAACATTAGTAACAAGGCCGGGCCAGTAATGATCCTGTCTACTGTCCCAGGTATCTATCATGCTGGCTCCGGGCCATCGGGCAGTCCTTATTGTTGAGCTCTGTACAATATTGCCAAAGTTTGAAATAAGAGGATAAATATAAAACCACAATAACATATCAAAATAAAAGCAGAGAAACAAAATATAATAATTTAAACTTAAATAAACGATGAAAGAAATAAAAGCGTGAACATTTTTAGCCACAGTATTTAACATATAAACACTCACAAATCGTCACTGGTAGACAGGAGGGAAGCATACAGTAATACACACATTGCACACACACACATAAATGAGTCTCTCAGACAGTATATGTGTCTCGGGTTGATTTAAAGTGTTGGCAGTGATGGAGAAAGTGCACCTCCGTCTCGCTCTCACCTGTCCTACAGTGAACATACATATATGTTCTGTGGGTCTCCAGTCTCCATATGTCCTTTTGTTCTGTGGGTCTCCAGCTCTTTCTGTGTCTCCCGGATCATTGGTTTCAATTCCTCTATAGCGCATGTGTTTGGACTGTGGGGGAAACCGGAGCACCCGGAGGAAACCCACACCAACACGGGGAGAACATGCAAACTCCACACAGAAATGCCAACTGGGACTCAAATCAGCGACCTTTTTGCTGTAAGGCGACAGTGCTAACCACTGAGCCACCGTGTTGCCCAATGCCAGACTACTAATACAAATACTGTCTCTTTAAGAAACTATCGTCAGGCAGTTATAGAAATTGCATCTCAAACACCCTATACTGTAATCAGAAATGACATTGATACTTCATGCATGTGTGTTTGCAGTTTTACAGCTTGCATGCATGTGTTAGCATGAATTTCTCTATGTCTGTGTGTGTGTGTGTGTGTGTGTTTAGTTCCAGGGTAACGAGGCTCTGTTTGAAGCGGTGGAGCATCAGGAGCTGGACGTGGTGGAGTCTCTACTGAACGCCTTCAGTCTGGAGGAGCTGGACTTGAACACACCCAACAGCGAAGGCCTGCTGCCGCTCGACATCGCCATCATGACCAACAACGTGCCCATGGCCAAACTGCTGCTGAGAGCCGGGGCCAAAGAGAGTCCCCACTGTGAGTACACGCTCACTGTGATCAAACGAGCTCCACTTTATGATTCATAAACCATACATCTACAGATGTCGGCCACATGCTGTACATTACAATAAAGTAGTAGCGGCTGATTGCTGCAGCGGTGCGGCGGCGGCAGTAATGTGATGCGGTATGCCACACCGCTGATCAAAACATAATGACACTTTCTCTGACACTTTATATAGATATCGTTTTTATGTCTGGGAATGTCCAGGTCATAATTCATGGAAAAGATATACAGTTGAAGTCAGGATTATTAACCCCCCTTTAAATAAAAACCCCCCATTTTCTGTTTAACGGAGATGTTTTCAACACATTTCTAAACATGATAGTTTTAATAACTCGTCTCTAATGACTGATTTATTTTATCTTTGCCATGATGGCGGTAAATAATATTAGACTAGATATTCTTCAAGATACTAGTATTCAGCTTAAAGTGACATATAAAGGCTAAACTAGGTTAATTAGGTTAACTAGGCAGGTTAAGGGAAATTAGGTTGTTGTATAACGATGGTTTGTTCTGGAGACTATTGGAAAAAAAATTAGGGTCCCACTTTATATTGTTGCTTATACCTGTGAACTTAAATGGTAATTAGATGTGTAAGTAGTATGTAACTACAGTGTATGTACACACTGGTACATAGTATTTACTTGCGTAATACTGGTATAACGACACTCATGTAACAACCCACTGAATAGTCTGTGAAGGTACAAATGTGTAACAGGACATTGGTAACAACACTAGGAATGTACTAAGAATTATGTAAGTGCATTGTGTAACAACAATATGTACTTGCAGATGTTTTCCCACTTCCACACCTGTTTGCAGATCATGTGTGAACAGTGTATGGCAGAACTAATGCTGCATTAGAAGGTTTCACCTTGTGATAC
>CAIGQQ010030348.1:3180777-3193264 GCA_903798035.1 Danio albolineatus | reverse complement strand
CTATCTGTATCTTTATTTCAATCTGTCCATCATACTCATTAATAATAATATTAGCAAACAACACCGCTGCTTTTGAGCAATCTTATTCAGTGAGCTCCAATCATATTCTCATTTTTATCTGATATTTTTCAATTGCATTTGCACATATAAGACTGTAGAGAGAGAGAGATAATGCTCCATGTTGACCCGTCAGTCGCTCTGCTTCTGGTTGGTGCCGAATTTGTGCTTTTCATTGGAGCATCATGCTGCTTGTGGAGCTGGAGTTCTGGCACCGTGAGAGGTGACACGTCTCTCTATGTGGCCCGTTTAAACACTTAATTGCGGCCGTTTATTTGGTGACCCCAAGAGTTCATGCATGTTGGTTCCTGCCAGTGGCAAGAGCAAAGGTCGAAGCCGAATCCACAAACCTCCACACAAACCAGAGGCGCTTTAATGGACCAATTATTGGATTCCTAAGCACTTCACTTTGTTTTTCTTTTTCCTTGGGAAAAGTGATGTCGCCTCTGTGTGTGTGTGTGTGTGTGTGTGTGTGTGTGGCACAACTGCTCATGTCAGCCTGCCTTTATTGGGGGAAAGAAAAGCATTTCAATAATTATTCTTTAACATTACTCTGTATGTGCCAATATGTGCTCAAGTCCCCGGTGACTGATGCATCCAGCACAGAGTGTAATTTCAGTGTGGTATGAATGAATTATAAGGTTTCCACTTGAACATTATTTATGCAAGACGATCATAATAGGTGGGTTAAGTGTCACGGAATGTGCAAGATATGGAAAATCCCAAATGTGTGTTTTCTGGTGTTCTTTAGCAGCCTGTGATAAATCTAGAGCTGTTGTGGTGGGATGTGTGTCTGTGCAATAGGTTGGGAGGGGGGTCTCATTGTGTGTGTGTATGTGTGTGTGTGTGTGTGTGTGTGTGTGTGTGTGTGTGTGTGTGTGTTCTGCTGTCAGTCAGACTGAGGGTTCTTGGTGAGCTGGCCCCGCGCGCGCGCGCTCGCACACACTCTCACTCACTCACGCGCGCGTTCTTGGAGCTGACGGGGGGGGGGGGGGGGGGGGGGGGGGGGGGGGGGGGGATATTTAACTTGGGAAAGAGAGGAGTTCTCCTCCAGACGCGCTCATTCTCTTGTGTCCCAGATCAGGACCAGGCGAGTTTTTCGGACGGATTTGTGACACGGCGGAGATTTGAAAGCACCGCAGCCGCGTCTGGAGAACATGCAGCAGATATTCTTGGGGACGCTTGACTTGTAGAGGAACTGACAGGAGCCTGATATTATACCGGACTGACAGCGAGCATGTTTTAGGCGCTTCTAAAGTTCCGATTGCGCGCGGAGTTCAGCAGGATCTGCCCGCGCTGTGGAGAGACTGAGCGGCTCACGTCCCGGGTCAGCAGCGCCGGTTCGGCGGGACGCGCTGGAGCCTCTGTGCTCAGGAGAGGGAGAGAGAGAGAGAGTGTGTGTGCGTAAAAATAACATTGGCTAAGACGCGCTCCATTCCGCGGGCGCGCTGACATTTCAAACGCCAGTTTGGGTGGCACCCGGCAACATAAACCCGAGCAGGCTGTAGAAACGGTGCCATCCCATCCTGACTGGTTACCATGGTAACCCGCAGCCAGAAGAAAATTTGATGAGGATACGCTTTTGAACCCTTTGCACGCCTTACCTGAGCGAGTATCCCTGAAAAAAAAAGAGAAAAGAAAAAGAAACGCAACTCATGTCCCATGTCATACCCGGCCGCGCGGCCATCTATTAAAAGATCTCGCTCGTGCTGTCGCTCGGACTATTTATGCACGTGGGCGCAGTGAGGGCCAACTCCACTCCGTAGACAGACAGAAGACGAGTCATGGGCAGCATCACCCGCGCGCTGTCGTCGCCGCTGCTGCTCCTGCTGCTCCTGTGCGCGCACGGCACCGCGGCCCAGCACTATCTGCGCCTCAGGCCTTCGCCCAGCGGGCAACTGCCCGTCCCAGGCCTCATCGAGGACCCCGACCCGGAGCAGGACCCGCGCGAGCAGGACCTCTCAGAGAAGACCCTGCTCAAAAAGCTGGGCAGCAACTTCGACGCCAACTTCATGTCCATCCACCTGCCCACGCAGCTGAACGCCAGCGCGCCGCCGGAGCTGCCGCGCCTACCCATGCCCGCGGAGCTCAAGAAGCTGGACCTCACGGAGACGCCGTACGGCAGGCGCGTCAAGGTGGGCAAGAAGGCGCGGCGGAAGTTCCTGCAGTGGCTGTGGATGTACACGCACTGCCCGGTGCTTTACACCTGGAAGGACCTGGGCTCGCGCTTCTGGCCGCGCTACATCAAGGAGGGGAACTGCTTCAGCGAGCGCTCGTGCTCCTTCCCCGAGGGCATGTCCTGCAAACCGGTCAAGTCTGTGACCAAGACCCTCCTGCGGTGGTACTGCCAGGGCTTCCTGCGACAGAAATACTGCACGTGGATACAGGTGCAGTATCCCATCATCTCCCAGTGCAAATGCTCGTGCTGAGCTGCGCGTGCGCGAGAGGGTTTATCAAATATGAATGATTGCACTGTTTACCCACGGACAGAGGGATGTGTGGCGCCACATAGCGATTCTATTTTTATATATATATATATATATATAGCTTTTTAATTCAAGATATATGACATATATGTACATATTTAAGTCGAAGAAAGAAGAATGCAGCTATTTTTGTTAAAGGATCAGGACCATATTCTCACCAGGAGCACTTCATTCAGCTCGTGGTTATTTTTATGAAGTTATTGGGAAGACGAAAGAGCGAACTTCACCGTCCTCCTCTGTCGAGCTCTGTTTATAGAGACTGGAGAACACTGCGGGGATGCCTAGACGTTTTGTACAAATATTAATATCAACAATTGTGAGGAAAAGAGACTGGGCTGAAAGTTACACAGTGAACTCGGCTTTTATTATTTTCTTTTGGAAAACATATAGTATTTTAGTAAAAAGACACACACGTGTACGGTTTATTTATTGTTTTAACGGTTGTGAGTATAGATAAAGAGAAGAGAATAGAATATACCAGAAATTCTACTTGAAAAGTTCTAAAGATGAATTTAAGAGAATATTAATATTATTAATAATAATAAACATGTCAGTGTAAAATGCCATGGTTTTAGCAATAAAATCTATTAAACGTGGACTGAGTGTGAAGGATCTGAGAAATGCCTGTTCTGATGTTGTTTTCCCCGCGGTACTGAATGATGCACATGTTGCATAAGCGTATGCTAAATAGGTGGTGTTTCTGAACGACACCCAGTGCTCCAATAACCCTCTTTTGCTGTGGAAATACTCCACAGGGGCCGCTTGGAAACGTCTGTTCTTCGCCGTGCGTAAAAGCGCGCCGATGTTAACACAGCTCTAAAATATGATGCAGCCATTTTCAAACACTGTCATTGGTGAAATAGAGCAGGGAGAGCCAGCAGCTCCTGGCGTGCTGCTTCTGGAAAGGGAAAGGGAAGGGGGGAAGAAGAAAAAAAAGTCTGAGAGACAGAAATCTGAGCCCGATTCTTGTCCAAAAGTCTCGGCGTGAGAAACACTGCAACCCTCTACAATGACTGTGAACTGATGCTGACGGTACCAGACTGTTAATTAGTCAGCAAACACGCTGTCTGCGAGTTCAAGAGATGCGAGACTCGTAAAAACGCAGCACTAACACACACACACACACACACACACAATCCAGAGACTCACGTGCACGCTCGCAGTGAATCACGCCTGTCATTTAAGCGAGTGAAAGTGCATGTGTGCGCGCGTTATTGTGACAGACACACTGCTGGGGCTGTGTTTTGGCGCTGGGTGGGGGCAGTTGTCAGCTCTGTTTCTTGATGATGTCTAGAGCTTTTTGGAGGAGGCTGAGAGTGTGCGCGAGTGTGTGTGTGTGTGTGTGTGTGTGTGTGTGACGCGCCGGCGCCACTCGGCCGCGCACTCTGGCGAGCGCAGAATAGATTGAACAGTAACCCTTTCAGCCTGTGTGTGTGAAAGCCAATCCCCGACAAACTAGCCCTCAAAACACACAGCCGTCAGACTGGCGGAGCACTTCAGCCTTCTGTGAGGAGGAGGAGGAGGAGGAGGAGGGAGGGGGGTGTATTCATCATTAAAAATATGACCCAAGCTGGAGTGAATCAGGGAGTTCTTTGAGACCAAAGTTAAACACAATGTTTTCTGTCCTTGGCAGAGGCCAGTGAGATACAGAATGCAGCGAATGCTCCAATTTGCAGTGTGCATGGAGACTGTGCTGCGCAAACAAAGGCAAAACAACTCACTTAAAGGGATGAGTTACAGCTATATGAGGGGGGAACCCGTGTCAAAGTTGAACAGTTGATCTTCTACGTGTCTCTAATAGTGTTTTTGGTTTGATTTGTTATGCTTTTGATATCGTGTATGTGTGTGTGTGTGTGCAACATAATGACATGGAAATTACATGGGTATACGAGGAGATGGTGAAATATGAGGACATTGCTCGTGTTCCCATTTTTTAACATGCTTAAAAATCATGCAGACTTAGTTTTTTATATTAAAAAAAATCATAGTTTACTATAAGAGGCAAGTTGGGAAATGTAAAACACTGTAAATATGGAATGTCCCCACTATTCATAAAGAAAAACCTAAGTGTATGTGTGTGTGTGTGTGTGTGTGTGTGTGTGTGTGTGTGTGGGAGATGTTTCCATTAGTCTTGTGGGTGACATTCACACTGCGCTTTGGGACCACCAACAGTTGCCTTAACTCATGATGTCTCTCTCTTTTTCTCTCTGTCTCTGTGTGTGTGTGTGACTTAAAGTATATGCATGTGTGTGTGAGTCCCGAATCTGCTTCCGTTTAATAGTTGCTTGTGAGTCCAAATGCTATTCTTCTTCATTATTTGCTTTAATAAATCAGTCATGGGGATGGGGCTGTTGCACGAGCCAGATGACGATGTTTATGCTGGTCTCTTTCTTTCCACGTCCGTCCAGGAGAGGGGGTACTAAGGTAAGACTTGAGAAGGTCGCACGTCAAGGATGTTAAGTTCATGTTGAATTGTATACTACGCTGATCAGAAATAAATGTTCATGCGGTATAAAAATGCTTGGTCGTTTTAACCCAGTGTTGGTTAAACATGGAAAACTCAACACATAAAAACATGACAATTTTAGTTTATGGTTTAGTTTGTTCATTTTCAACCCAAAGTTGGGTTAAAGCAACCCAGCATGTTTAGAGTGTGTATCAGTGGTGGAAAGAGTACTGAAAAATCATACTCAAGTAAAAGTACCATTAATTGCCTAAAAATGTAGTGCAGGTAGAGTAAAATTATCTGTTGTGAATATTACTTAAAGTATGCACAGCAAAAATTCCAGTGTTAATTATACAGTGTGATTTTTTTATTGGTGTTGTTCAGTGTAAAAACCGGAGTACATTTTTAATCCACAAGTGTGAAACAGCGTATATCGAAGAGTTTTATTTTTCCAGTGTTAAACTTTTAACCTAATATGCAGTGTATTTTCCGCTAGTGATGGGAAACAGTGAACATTTTCAAACAGTGATCAAACAAGTATGTTTTACTTAAACTAGAAACATGTCTTGTTGCATTTAAAAATTTTTATTAAATCTATATTAAATCTATTTACATTTCTGAAAAGATTAAATTAAATTAAAATGTATTAAATTAAAACTATTTTAAACATATTTGATCACTGTTATCAAATTTCACATATTAGCTAGAGTTATTTTAACTCCAAAATGGAGGGAGTCATATGTACACCCAATGAGTGTTAAGTTAAACTCAAATTGACTTAAATGTGCACAGATTTTCTTGCTGTGTGAGTACACAGTAGATCTTTTAAAACTACTCAAGAGTAGTGAGTATTACGCTATAAAAAGCTGATATGTTTACATGTAATATGTGCAGTTGTCTCTGTAAACGTAACATTCTGTGGTGAATTTAGTTATTGCCCAGCAGGCACACAATGCCATAAGACGTTAATATTAGGTTAGATTTAGGTTGTGATGTCAGGTGACCAAAATTCAATGTATAGCCAGCGTCGAAGGACGTTATTTTGATGTCCAATAATGACGTCAAATGTCGATATTTGGTTGATTTTAGGTTATTACACAGCAAATTTTGAAGTGTTAATTTTACTCTCAAAGTGTGAAAATTAACACTTATTCAGCGTTTATATAGGTCCACACTAACTTGAGTTAAATTTACACTTGAAAAAGAGTAATTTATTTTACACTTGCTTAGTGTTAAAAAAAGCACTGCTAGTGTTATTTTAAACATCTCTGTTTTACACTCCCTTTCCCTATTTGCACGGTGTAAATGTTAAAACTACACCTGCAGTGTTAATAGCTTAACACTAAGAGTGTTCTTCTTAACACTAATAATGTTCATTATAGTGTTCATACCTAATTTGATATTTAAATGTATTTTTAGTTACAGATTAAATATATCGTTTATTGCATTACAGGACAGTTTGCCTTGATCAGTTAAAAAATAGTCAAAACTACGGTGGCCGAGAGAGGTTAACGTGCTGCAATTTAAGAAAGCACATGCAATAACAAAAAACACCAGCAAATTAGGAAACGATCTTCATCAATTTGACAGCACACCTGTTACACATTCTCACAACACAGACAATGGAAGAAACGCGCAGCAAGTTATTGAAAACACAACGGAAATGTTTCAAGAGGACCCAAAAACATGACGGACGCAGCTAAGATACGGATGTAGTCAATTTATTTAATAACGCAACATTTCAGTTGATCATTAATTAGACTGATAATTTACAAAAGACAACGGAATCATGTAATCAGGATATTAAAGACCACCTTTCAAAGACCACCAATCACTTCACTGAACAACAGTCACGGCGGGTCCGTATCTTAGCTGGGTCCGTCATGTTTTTGGGTCCTCTGGAAACATTTCCGTTGTGTTTTCAATAACTTGCTGCGCATTTCTTCCGTTGTGTTTTCTTTTGTTGTTTGTGTTTTGACCAATTTGCTGCGCGTTTCTTCCGTTGTTTTTGTTGTGAGAATTTGTAACAGGTGTGCTGTCAAATTGATGAAGATCGTTTCTTAATCTGCTGGTGTTTTTTGTTATTGCATGTGCTTTCTTAAATTGCAGCGCGTTAACCTCTCTCGGCCACCGTAGTTACTTGCCTGAAAATGTAGTGCAGGTAGAGTAAAAGTATCTGTTGTGAATATTACTCAAAGTATGAGTAAACAGTAGACCTTTCAAAAGTACTCAAGAGTATTACGCTATAAAAAGCTGATGTGTTTACATGTAATTTGTGCAGTTGTCTCTGTAAATGTAACATTTTGTAGTGCATTTAGTTATTGCCCAGCAGGCACACAACGCCATAAGACGTTAATATTAGGTTAGATTTAGGTTGTGATGTCAGGTGACCAAAATTCAATGTATAGCCAGCGTCGAAGGACGTTATTTTGATGTCTAATAATGACGTTGATATAGTTGATTTTAGGTTGTTAGAAAGTGGCCAAAATCCAACGTCGAGCCAACATCTTAAACCAACATCATATTGACGTCAAATACTGACATTTATTAGACAGGTATAGCAACCAAAATCCAACATCTGATAGACGTCATAGTAGTAACATCCACACAACGTCCAGCTGTAACATCATTAAACGTTGATATTTGGTTCATTTTAGGTTGGATGTCGGACATTGACGTCGGCATGACGTTGAGTTCTTACGACAACCTGATTTTCATTTCCAAACCAAATGCAGCTTCCCCATGATGTTGGGGTACAACGTCAATCTCACGCCTGCTGGGTGTTTAAGGCTATTCGGTCATCATACAGTAACATCCGTCATCTTATCATCACTGACATGCATCTAAACAGTCTCTGGGTCAATGTGTGTAAAAATTTTAGACATCTTCCTGGACACTTTTAATGCTTCCAAACAGCTGTAATTATAAATCACCATGACTTGAGGTAGTTGATCATGATGTGATTTACCTTCTGTGTGTGATTTGATTGGACAGAATCACAGAACTGATTTTTCTAATCCACATAGACAGGAAATAATAAAGTAGTGGCTGCAGATTGAAGGAAAGTAGTGGAGTAAAAGTACAGATACTGCACTAAACATGTACTCAAGGGAAAGTAAAAGTACAACTCTTTAAACTGCTTAGTAACTTACATTTCCTGAGAAAAACTACTCAATTACAGTAGTTGGAGTATCTGTAGTTAGTCACTTTACACCACTGGTGAGTATTTATGCCATTTCTCATAACATCACCTCACAGTATCACAGATGGAGAAAGTTCATTAATTAATATATTACAATCGTGCACTACTTCTTTATTAATAAAGTAACTAGGCATGGGACGATAACTGTTTTCAAGGTATACTGTGGTTTGGAAAAGTCAAGGTTTTAAACCCGCCAAAATTTAAGGTATGTGTACGATTGTTTTAAAAAAATATATATATTTATTTATTTATTTATTTTTTAGAACAACAGTATCCCTGCAAAAGATGCAGTTTAAAATTGTCAGACACACACACACACACAAAATCTGTATTATTGAAACTAATCGAAGGCAGCAGAAGTCAATAATTCATTTCAATTACTTAGCCTGACATGTTTACCGTTCCAAAATATTTAAAATGTTTCTTAAAATAAAATATATTGGGTTTAATGATGAAAAAAGTTGTTTTTTTAAAAAGACATTTAAAAGAGTATATTTTAGAGCACAATACCATCATACCGTGAAATTGTGATCTTTTTATCCAAGGTTATCATACCGTCAGAATCTTATACCGGCCCATGCCTAAAAGTAACTAAATGTGTTACTGTTGCATTACATTTTTAGTCTGGGCTGGGGTTGCTTGTTTGTAATAATAAGAAACTTCTATTTTAAAAAAATGTAGAGCGTTTTACTATAAAAGTGAAATGTGAAGTAAATAAAGCTCAGACTGAAGGAAATCTAAATTCATATCGGTTGGGGGTTACGCATTACACATTGGCTTGCTTGCTTTGCACTGAAAAAAAAATGTCTGCAAAACTGTTGCAAACAATTCATTTGTGTTGAATTTAAACAAACAAATTAAACTTAATAATGTTCAACTTAATTTGTATGTTTAAATTCAGCCCAAATAAATTGTTTACACTCACTTAAAGTAAAAAAATTTAGTAAATCCAAGGAATCAAGTTTGAATAATTTTTTTCAGTGTGGGACTTGTAGAGCTGTGCATCGATGGATTTTCTTTTCAGTGTTTTTGACTTTCAGCAGTGAATATTAAACCACACTGAACTGAACTAAACTGAACTTCAACTCTAAAAAATGGACTGACACTGTTTCAATTTACTAGAACTTCTATGTGAAGCTGCTTTGACACAATCTACATTGTAAAAGTGCTGTAGAAATAAACATGAATCGAATTACAAGTAATGCGAGTTATGTAATAATTTCTAAGTAACGAGTAAAGTAATGCATTTCTTTTAAAAATTAAGTAATAATATCTGAGATACTTAAAAAAAAAATTTAATGTGAGTTAATTTTTAGTTTAATTAAATAGCTTTTAAAAAATAAATTGCTGAATTAAAATAAACATAGTTACATTGAATCCCGCACGCAATGAGACAACCCATGCTCATTCTGAAAACGTAGCGCTATATATATTTCTGGAGATTGCTAAAAATGTCCCAGGGGTACATTTTTTGCAGTTTTTGTTTTCGGGAATCCACCAGAGGGCGCTGTATAAACCTTTTCAGATCTTAAATTTCTCTCGAGAGTGCCATTCGTGCCTGCTGTTCTCACGTAAATCCACTAGGAGCCACTATCGACTGACTGACTGACTGACTGACTCACTCGCCTCCTTCCCTAAACTCAACCAATCAACATTCAATCATTCTGAAAACGTAGCCTTATATACGTTTCTGGAGGCCGCGAATAATGTAGCCAGAGGAACATATGGCTACATTTCATTTTTTAAACAAATGCTACAGGGCAGTATGGCGCCGTTCCTTTTCATGCTTACCAGCTGACCGCTGACATCCGTATGGACAGCTTTCCCGCTGTAACCAGTTTGTCCCGTTAGCTTGCCATGTACGTCGGCAGACTTGAGACGCAGAGAGGAGTTGACCACAATGACAGGGTTCGAGTCTGGTGAAGAGCGGTTCCAGAATGTAGGTAAGACAAAAACAGAATCCAAAATATAAAATAAACAGGTAAATAACAGGGTGAGATTATGGTCAAACATGGTAAAAATCAGACGAGGGCTTTTCTTTTTCTGGATTGCTTTTGAAAGTTGTTGTTTGGGTTTAGGGAAGTGTGTGAGTGGGTCAATCGATAAAATTGGTTGGGTTTAGGGTAGGAGGAGGGTGGGTCAGTCAGTCAGTCATTCAGCCAGTCAAACAGTCAGTCAACAGCGGCCTCTGGTGGATTTATGCAAAAACAGCAGGTGCTAAAACAATTGTGAGAGAAATTTGAGATCTCAAAAAGCATACACAGTGACCTCTCGTGGATTCACGAAAACAAAAACTTTAAAAAACGTACCTCCTAGTGGTCTCCAGAAATGTATATAGAGGTACGTTTTCAGAATGAGCCTGGGTTGAAAGAAATATATCCTGATGTGCAGGTTTGACTGTAATTACAACGTAACTAATTACTGTAATTAGGCACAAAAAGTAAAGGATAATGTCACTTTTAGTCATTGTCATTTTACTACAAATCAATTGAACACTTCAGTATAAATCAAGTCAGAGAAACTGATTCTAATTATAATTTTTTTATAGAAATATATTTAGCAAAATATTTAAAATGTTCAACTAAAACTTATAGACTATTACTATGACTCAGAAATAGTTATTTTTAAATATGTAAATCTTTCTCTTTTGTTAACTAAGCAATGTTATGTTTGTATTTAAAATACATGGGTATTAATATATAAAGTAATAGTGGTAAATAAAGCTAAAAGACCAAGTTTGACTCAAATATAAAGAATTAAAAATTGTAAAAATTATTAAAAGTTTTATAATTGCTTTTTCTTCTTGTGGGAATTTTTAAAGGATTGGTCCAGAGTGTATTTTTAAAGCTTGATTGTGTTTATGGGATGCTAAGCAATGTGTGCTCATGCTTTATTTGTGAAAAATCAGGTTATTTTTTCATAGATCTTACTCTGATTATATACAGCTACTCAGCTCACATGAAAACGTCATATTTCCTAGTTCCTCCAAAAGCCCGCCCTCAAGAGGCTCTGATTGGTCAGATAATATAACGTGCTGTGATTTGCGGATCGGCTCCATGTCACCAAGGAAGCATCCTGCTATGACATTACAGTGCATCTGGCCAAGCCCCTTTGCTGCGTGAGGTGTATGTGCGTAACCTGAAGGGTTTATGACATCATTAACCAGGATGTATTGTTTTGTAGTCCCCAAACTTAATTTGCTGTAGGCTTTGCTAAGCTAACTCTGTAATAGCCAATGTCTCCCTTTGCATTGAACTTTGAGCGTCTTACATTCAGAGATTGTTTATGTTTATGTTCACACATCAACTAAAGTCTAAAATATCGTAGTGGACCACCCTTTTAAGTAGCTTTGAATAAAGTGATTAATTTCCTGAGAAATTGATTTACTTTTCACATACGGTAATAATAAAAAAGCACTATACACATTTAATTATGTAATAAGTGGTTAATTACTTTCTGTAGTAACTTAACATAAAGCTTTTAATTACAATAATTTTACAAAACAGTTTAGTTTTTAATAAATACTGCTTTTAAAAACTTTTTTATTAATTTAATGCGTTTTTACAAAGTAAAAAAACCTCATTACCAGAACAGCATCCATTATTGTTTATTAAATGACCCCCTAAATCAGTGTATAAATTTTTGTAGGATCACGTGACAATGAAATATATCCTGAAGCTGTTTCATTGTTGTCTTCAGTTATATTTATGCTCATGCACCCTGTCGAAATGAGTCTGAAATAGGAACACAGTGTGACTATATAGTGTATAAAAGCGTTCCCGTTTTTACTGAGCAACTGATGCTCCTTTACTCATCCTGCAGTAATCTCAACTTTCTTTACTAACTCTTTAGTTTCTGCAGGCGTCCGCGGCTCATCGTCCAGCTCTGACTCAAACATCCCATCAGTGGACAAAATGCTGAATCTGCTCTGGATTCCTCGAGTTTGCTGGTTGTCATGGTGACCGTCTGTTTCCCCTCAGCATCACTGGTAAGGGACTTTCTGCTTCTGTCTGCATAATAATGTCGATATTTACTTGTGTTTACTTGTCATTCAAGAATCTGTTTATGGCAAGCCGTTTTGACATTTAATCTATAACCCATACTAGTATCTATTTTCAACTTACTAGTATTTATTTTTTAGATACTAGTATATATTAGATTAGTACTCATTCATTAGAATACTAGTGCCTATTTTTTAGATACTACTACTTATTCATTACATACTAGTGCCTATTCTTAAGATACTACAACTTATTCATTACATACTAGTGCCTATTCTTTAGATACTACTACTTA
>CAIGQQ010030348.1:3166810-3180767 GCA_903798035.1 Danio albolineatus | reverse complement strand
TACAACTTATTCATTACATGCTAGTGCTTATTCATAACATACTAGTGTTTATTCATTACACACTAGTGCCTATTCTTTAGACACTACAACTTATTCACTAGATACTAGTGCCTATTCTTTAGATATTAGTGCTTATTCATTACATACTAGTGCCTATTCTTTAGATACTAGTGCTTATTCATTAGATACCAGTGATTATTCATTACATACTAGTGCTTATTCTTTAGATATTACTACTTATTCATTAGATATTAGTGCTTATTCATAATATACTAGTGTCTATTCTTTAGATATTAGTACTTATTTAATACATACTAGTGCCTATTCTTTAGATACTAGCGTTTATTCATTAGATACTAGTGATTATTCATTCCATATTAGTGCTTATTCATTACATACTAGTGCCTATTATTTAGATATTAGTAGTTTATCATTTGATACTAGTGCCTATTCATTAGATACTAGTGTTTATTCATTATATACTAGTGTTTATTCATTAGATATTAGTGCTTATTCATTAGATACTAGTAGTTATTTTTTAGATATTAGTTCTTATTCATTACATACTAGTGCCTATTATTTAGATACTACTACTTATTTATTAGATACGAGTGTTATTCGTTAGATACTAGTGCCTATTCTTTGGATAGTACTCATTCAGTAGATACTAGTACCTATTAAATAGATACTAGTAATTATTTATTAGGTACTAATTCTTATTAAACAGATACTAGCTCTAATTTTTTAGACACTAGTACTTATTTTAACTTATTTTTAAAACTATTTTGTTTTTACGTTGATTTCTATGGGATCTGTCATTGAGATATCAACTATTCAGCTTTGACTTGTATGTATTCCAGCTGGGACTAGTACATATTTGTATGTACAATTAGTTAATTATTAGTTACAAGTACTTATTAATTAGATACTACTATCTTATTAATAGATACTAGTACTTAAGTATAAAATATTTTTAGTTTAATAGGTGCTAGTATCTAATGAATGAGTTCTGGTATCTAATAAAACAACCAGTGTCTAATGAGTAAGCACTAGTGTGTGATGATTAGTAGTACTTAATGGAAACGATACTAGTATTTAAAAAATAAATACTAGTAACTTGAAAATAGATACTAATAAGAGGTTATAGATTAAATGTCAAAACGGCTTGCCGTAAGCTGTTAGAATGTTAACAAGGCTGTATTTAACACACTCATACTGTACAGTAGATCATGTTCTGGTTATGAAGAATACATTTAACAGATCGCACCGCCCCCTACTGACTAACACGTAGTATATGATGCTGCTTGAACATTAGAAATCATCATTAGGTGTCATATTAGTGTTGAATATGGAAACACGTTATGAAGAAGAAATATTTTTTAAAGCATATACAATATTTACATGCTAATGTTAATAACATTACACAAAAAATATCCTTAATTAGCAGTTTTTATTTTTTCCTTGTTTATTTATGCTTTTGAATTGGATTATGGTGCAATATTTTGTTGAATGGTGGTTGATCTTCCAACTTTTAACCTCGAAAAGTTATAAAAAGTGACTTTTATGAACATTTTTATAGTTTGCAGTGCTATCTAGCCTGGGTTGGTGTTGTAGGCCTATATTATGCAACAAAAAAACCTTGTAATAAACTGCCAGCACATTTCATGCTTTTTAAAAATGTATTTATTTATTTTTATTAGAGTATGCAATGAGTACACAAAATGGGATTACATACAAAGAAAACAAAACAACAACAAAAACATGAGAAAACAAACAAAGAAACCAACAACAACAATACAGTCAGATACTGGCAGATGCGCGTGTCTGCATGTATATATGGGTGTGTGTGTGTGTGTGTGTGTGTGTGTGTGTGTGTGTGTGTGTGCGTGTGTGTGCATGTAAAGGTAACTAGGTGGAAGGTCAGAGTACACACATAAGGAAAAAATATATATGCATATAAACATAAACAACATGTATAACAGTCAATAAATGAAGCAAATAACAGATATAAATAAAACAGGCAAAGAGTGATAATGATAGTAATGTAATGATAGTAATAATGACAGTAAAAAGAAAGGACAACAGTAATAACCGACAACAACAACTGTAATAATAATAATTACAAGTTCTACACTACTACTACATTTTATGCTGACATATTTCTCTAGATATTATATTTATCATACATAATATTATTTCAAACTACTAAAATGTGAATAAAAGTTACTTTGTTTTACTGTAGAGTTGAATTTACAGCATCAAAAGTGGACAGAGCAGAGATCATTCATCCCACAATGCAATTCACAACTGTAAATAAACAGAAAACACTTTTTACATTATATATCAGTGATTCCTAAAGTGGGGGTCGGGCGACAATGACGAGGGGTTGCTTGGTTTTTTGAAAACTCAAATAAATTTTATTAAGCTCAATTAAAATTAATTAAAATTTAATACAAAAAAATAAAAATAAAAATTTCCTGAAAATGTCTTCTAAATTGAACAATGAATGATGTACTGACCTGTGTATGCTGTAGGCTCAGTTCCAGTATGTACTGCAGTATTGTTTACAGTTATGCACAGCACTACCCAAAGGGAGTTTGTTTGTTGTAAATAACAGTGTATTTATTCTTTTGCACAATGCTGTGAATAAATTAGAATTACAAAGCGCATATGCAGTAACAATGTGAAGCATACATATTTAGTGTCTCATACTCAGACACCTCACTAAATGCAGTAATGTCTGACTTTACTGTAGTTTTCAGATGGTTGTGCATATAGTGTTGTCTTAAGCATTTTCAGGAAGCGACACCAAAATCTGACTTTACTGCATTGGAAAAAATTGAGAGTAAACTGTCTTAATGAAAACATGACTAAGCCACTTCACTATCTTGTTCATGAACAATGGTGTCAGGACGTTTCATCTTGATGACACTGACACTTTCATTGACATGAATACTTGCTTCTGAGGATTGAGCTCTCCATTTTGGATTTGCTCTTCAGTGTTTGGACTCTCAGCAGTGAATATTAAACACTGAACACTGGACTGACACTGTTTCAATTCACTATAATCTTCTATGTAAAGCTGCTTTGACACAATCTACATTGTAAAAGCGCTATAGAAATAAAGGAACATTAAGTTGAATTGAATTTTGAGCAAGTGACATGCTTTTGCAGGTTATCAACTAGGGTTTTGCAGTTTGTATTAATTGTTTTGAGAAATGCATTACTGTTGTGCAAATGTTGTGAGAAATGCACCAAAGTGACTGAGAAAAACTACCGGTAAATTCAGCCCATATAAATTGTTTAATTACTATTTACTTACTTTACCTAAAAAAAATACTTTAGTAAATCCAGTGAATCATTTACCTTGATGTACACATATACTATATAATACACTTTACCATAGTATGGCTCAAAATCACTATATTACTAAAGCATTTTTGTCATGAGCGATCAAGATTTACGACACTGAAATACAAGCAAAACAAACATTTGGTCAATTGAGCTCACTCAAAACCTTAAACACACCCTTGTGATAGCTGTAATTTAGATCAATCTCTTGCTCCTCAGGCGTTAATTGTTTTACTACAGTAAATTTCTCCTCCCGCAACATAATGAAAGGTTATTTTCTCAGTTATGAGGTGTGAGTGTGCGGAACAGACAGCAGGTGGCGCGCTGGGCTCATCTATTTCTTTCACGCAGTTTGCGCTACAGTCAAGAAATAATATGACAACATATATTAAATTATAGATAATATATTTGAACATATACAGTCAAACCTGAAAATATTCATACCGGAATATTCATACTTATTTATATTTGAAGAAAAAAATTAAGTCAGACTTTGCCCGGGGTTTGAATAATTTCGGGCTTGACTGTATTTGTTCAAATATTCATTCATTCATTTTCTTGTCGGCTTAGTCCCTTTATTAATCCAGGGGCGCCACAGCGGAATGATCCGCCAACTTATCCGGCGTTTGTTTTACGCAGCGGATGCCCTTTCAGCCGCAACCCATCTCTGGGAAACATCCATTCATTATCATTCACACTCATACATTACGGACAATTTAGCTTACCCAATTCACCTGTACCACATATCTTTGGACTGTGCGGGAAACCGGAGCACCCGGAGGAAACCCACACAACCACGGGGAGAACATGCAAACTCCACACAGAAATGCCAACTGATCCAGCCGGGACTCGAACAAGTGACCTTCTTGCTGTGAGGCTAACGTGCTACTCACTACGCCACCGTGGCGCCCCTTCAAATATTCATTCATTCAATAATTTTCTTGTCGGCTTAGTCCCTTTATTAATCCAGGGTCGCCACAGCGGAATCAACCTCCAATATATCCAGCATATGTTTTACGCAGCGGATGCCCTTCCAGCTGCAAACCATCTCTGGGAAACATCCACACTCATTCACACTCATACACTACGGCTAATTTAGCGTACCCAATTCACCTGTACCGCATGTCTTTGGACTTGTGGGGGAAACCGGAGCACCCGGAGGAAACCCACACGACCACAGGGAGAACATGCAAACTCCACACAGACATGCCAACTGACCCAGCCGAGGCTCGAACCAGAGACCTTCTTGCTGTTTGGCGAACATGCTACCCACTGCACCATTGTGGTGTCCCCTTGTTCAAATATATTAGCTATATCTTAATATATGTGTTCAGATATGCCATATTATTTCAAAAGTTTTTAAAAGGAGGGTAATTATTGGTTGAGTTACGTCTACATGATATGTTATTATAAGCGGTGTTTAATGTCTCTCTCTTTCTCTCAAATTCAAATGAGCTCTATTGACATGACTTGTCAAGTATTGTCAAAAGCATCGCCATGGTCAAACACATGCTCTCACATTATTAGTGTGTGCACATTAAATACATTTTACAGAGATCTAAAGATTAATTTAAACTAAATGTTGCATGTTTTGGCGCCACGGTGGCCAAGTGGTTAGCACGTTCGCCTCACAGCAAGAAGGTCGCTGGTTCGATCCCCGGCTGGGCCAGTTGGCGTTTCTGTGTGGAGTTTGCATGTTCTCCCCGTGGTTGCGTGGGTTTCCTCCGGGTGCTCCGGTTTCCCCCACAGTCCAAAGACATGCGGTACAGGTGAATTGGGTAAGCTAAATTGTCCAGTGTATGTGTGTGAATGAGACTGTATGGATGTGTTTCCCAGAGATGGGTTGTGGCTGGAAGGGCATCCGCTGCGTAAAACAAACGCCGGATAAGTTGGCGGTTTATTCCGCTGTGGCGACCCCGGATTAATAAAGGGACTAAGCCGAAAAGAAAATGAATGAATGAATGTTGCATGTTTTATGATGCTGTAATCACTTTGAACACGCATTGTTTTTCTTATTATTTACCACGTTTACGTAGACATTACATAAAACATCAGGTCATGAAAAGTTACTTGAAAGTCCTGAAAAAGTCATTGAATTTTAGTAGTAAAAATATGTATGAACACTAATAGTACTGTTATGTATAGTGTATATAGTGTATAGTAAGTATTATTACATAATACACACATATATACATATACATACATAAAAAAACATTTAGAAATGAATGTCTACACAAATAAGAAAAGGACTCATGTGATTATTTAAAATAATGAAATTAAAAATAACAATAATATAATAATAATTTAAAAATAGTAATAAATTAAAAATAATAACAAACTAATTCATTCATTTTCTTTTCGGCTTAGTCCTTTTATTAATCAAGGGTCACCACAGCGGAATGAACGGCCAGAGGATGCCCCTACAGCCACAACCCATTACTGGGAAACATCCATACATTTTTACATTCACACTCATACACTACGAACAATTTAGCTTCAATTCACCAATAGCGCATGTGTTTGGACTTGTGGGGGAAACCGGAGCACCCGGAGGAAACCCACGCCAACACGGGGAGAACATGCAAACTCCACACAGAAATGCCCACTGGCCCGGCCGAGGCTCGAATCAGTGACCTTCTTGCTGTGAGGTGATCATGCTACCCACTGCGCCACCGTGACGCCCCATAATAACAAATAATGAGTTCAGCATAAATTAGTAACGTTCTTTTAATTTTATACATTAAAATAAGAGTTTGCTCACCTAATATCTTTGGGAATAGAAGGATGATACATTTAAATTCAATTTTTTTGTTATTGCAAAAATAAATTGCAATATATATATTTTTTTTTATTATTAATCAATTATTTTTTTACATATGTTTATTTATTTATTATTTTATTTGTATTTAATTATTATTATTATTATTATTATTTATTTATTTATTTTTATTTTAGTTATTTATTTTTCTCCCCTTTAATTTTTCTTTCTTTCTTTCTTTATTTTAATTTATTTATTAATATTGTTTTTGTATGTTTGTCTTCATCGTTCCTGTTTATTACCATTTTACTTAATAACATATACTAATTCATTCATTTTCCTTCAGCTTAATCCTTGATCTATCAGGGGTCGCCACATTGGAATGAACCGCCAACTTATCCAGTTTATGTTCTACTCAGCGGATGTTCCTCCAGCTCCAACCCAGAACTGGGAAACATCCGTACACACTCATTCACACACACACACACACTCATACACTATGGTCAATCTAGTTCACCCAATTCCCCTATACCGCATGTATTTGGACTGTGGGGGAAACCGGAGCACCCGGAGGAAACCCACACCAACACGGTGAGAACATGCAAACTCCACACAGAAATGACAACTGACCCAGCCAGGGCTTGAACCAGCGACCTTCTTGCTGTGATGCGACAGTGCTAACTACTCAGCCACCGTACCGCCCATAATAACATATTAATTTGGGTGTACAAAGTTTTGGATTGTGATCTTTGTTTTTTTTTTTTGCTAGATTAGTTCCAGTTTTGGCTTTAGCACTGAATAATCTAATGTAGATACTCAAATATATTGTCGTAGAGCTTCTAATAAAAAATATCACACACACACACACACACTCGGATCATTCCGAAAGCTTCATAAGCATGTGTGAAGTGTTTGTGGTGAGTTATTGGAGGCTGCTTCTGTCTCTTTTATTCCTTGACCTCTCACACACTCTGACACACACACACACACACACACACACTCATCAGAGGAAAACACTGGATGGTGCCATAAATACCACAGGAATGTTGAGCAGCTTACACATGGCTGAGAAACACACACACACTTTAACACACAAACACACGGTGACTTTAATTTGCGGCACATTACTGAAAACGCAATTGGATTTCGCCGCAGTGTGCGATCCTAAATCTTTCGAGTCGCCCTAAAACCAGCAGCGGGAGTCTGTGTTTGCCGTATCCAGCATATGAAACCATCGCAGACGCTTATTTGTTGTGTTACAGCCCTGGAAGCATGATGCGTTTTCCCCACTCATCATCTCTACAGCACTACTGTGGGAGAGAAAGTGGAGCGTAAGTCAGATCCACAGATGTTTAGATGGAGTGGGTTTCGCTGTGAAGCTCTCCAGGACGTTAACCCTCTGGTCTGAAGCCACTTGACTGTGGTTTTGGCTGTATGTTTTGGTTTACTGTCGCGTTGAAAGGTGAATCATCCACCAGCTCCCACCGCTCGGCACGTTTTCCTCTAGCACTCCATCACTTTCTTGAAAGTTCCCGTGAAGTGCTTTGAATTGTGCACTTTTTATTTTATGTTTGATGCCATCGCAACTGAAACATGAAGACATGGCGGGGCTAATAAGAGCTCCTCCCCTTTTTAAAAACAGCCAATAGCATTTCGCTTTGATCGCAGCTCTTCCAGTGAGAGTGGAAATGGAAATGGAAAGCAAATGAGAAGAAGGGGGCGGGGCATGTCAGATACTAGAGAGCATTTGATTGGTCGGATGATTTGAAAAGAGACTGAAGGATGAGGAGACATGAAATAAGTTGTCCTCATTCCCTTTGGCCTACGACCTCAGCTCAGATGAGACGACCTGCTGAATTTAAGCATATTGCTAAGCGGAGGAATAGAAACCAACCGGGATTCCTCCAGTAGCGGCGAGCGAAGAGGGAAGTGCCCTGCGCCGAATACCCACCCTTCCCTGCTGGGGGCGAGGGAAGTGTGGCATACGGAGGTCTGCCTCTCTCTGCGCGGGCGGTGTGAGGCCGGTGTCAGCCCCCGCCCCGCCGGGGTGCGGTGCCTACCAGAGTCGGGTTGTTTGGGAATGCAGCCCAAAGTGGGCAGTGGTGGAAAGAGTACTGAAAACTCATACTCAAGTAAAAGTACCATTACTTGCCCAAAAATGTAGTGCAGGTAGGGTAAAAGTATCTGTAGTAAATATTACTCACAGTATGAGTAAAAGTAGACCTTTTAAAAGTCCTCAAGAGTAGTGAGTAGTGAGTATTACACTGTAGAAAAGTTGATGCGTTTACAGAATGTTACGCTTACGCATCCCTGCACAAACAACATGTGGTGTATTTAGGGATCTTCCTATTTTCGTTCGTTCCTTCAATTATTTGTTTGTTCTCTCCTTCCTTCTTTCATTCGTTTGTTCCCTCCTTCCTTCGTTCATTCGTTCATATTTTTGCTCCTTTCTACGTAGGTACTTTTGTTCATTCATTTGTTTGTTCGTTCCTTCCTTCCTTAGTTTGTTCAGTCCTTCCTTGAATTATTCCTTCATTCATTTGGTCCCTCCTTCTTTTCTCCCTTTATTTGTTCGCTCATTCTTTCTTTCATATTTTTGTTCCTTCCTTCATTAGGTCCTTTGTTCGTTCGTTCCTTCTTTCCTTCCTTAGTTTGTTCAGTCCTTCCTTAAATCCTTCCTTCATTTATTTGGTTCTTCAATCCCTCCGTCCATTCCTTGTTCGGTCCTTCCTTTTATTTGGCCCTTCCTTCCATTCTTCATTTGTTCCATTTAGTGATTGTTTAAGGCTGTTTGGTGATTTCAGTAATCATACAGTCGACATCCATCATTTTCAGTCACATGCAGTCTATAAATAGTCTCTGGATCATTGCGTGTACAGTACAGATTTTGAACATCTTCTTGGACATTTTTAATGTTTCCAAAAGGTTTGCTGCGTTTATAAAGCGCCCATGTCTTGAGGTTGTTCAGAATGATGTGATTTACTTTCTATGTGTGATTTAATTGGACAGGAATCACAGGACTGATTTCTCTACCTTAGACAATAACAATAGACAAGAAAGAGATAAAGTAGCGACTGCAGGTTGAAGGAAAGTAGTGGAGTAAAAGTACCGATACTGCACTAAACATGTACTCAAGGGGAAGTAAAAGTACACATGTTTAAAACTACTCAGTAAATTACAATTCCTGAGATTTTTTTTTTGTATTTTTACATTTTTTTTTAATGTGTTGTACCTCATATTTAAATATATTCATTCATTCATTCATTTTCTTTTCGGCTTAGTCCCTTGATTAATCAGGGGTTGCCACAGCCGAATGCGGAATCCAGCATATGTTTTACGCAGCGGATGGCTTTTCAGCTGCAACCCATCACTGGGAAACACCCATACACTCTCATTTCCACACATTCACTATGGACAATTTAGCTTACCCAATTCACCAAGACCACATGTCTTTGGACTGTAGGAGAAACTGAAGCAAACTGCTTTAAACATTTTTGGTGGGAATCTCCTCATCCACCAACAGTGTGGAGCATCCAAATTTGGCCAGGATGCTGGGGTTAAACCCCTAGTCTTTTTCGAAGGATCGAAGGAGTCAAAACCTCGGTTTAACGTCTATCAAAAGACGGCGCTCATTGAGCGGTATAGAGTCCCCATCAATATACTGGGCCATTAGGGCCCAGGTTCAGGTTGAGCGCCCCTGCTTCTTATGGTGTAAAACACTTTTAAAAAGTTTTTTTTTTTACTTTTGAAAAGTGTTGATGTCTCATATTTGAATGTATTTAAATATAAATAAGTAAAATACCAACAATTTGGGTCTGTTCCACATCACACATGGCTTTTTTTGTCTCTTTCTGAATTTATACTTTAATTTAATGCAAAAATAAATGCTAAACATATTTCGTCTCCCACAGATAAATGAACATCATCAGGGTGAGTGATATATATAGTTTTTTATGTGTATGTATCTAGACATGGGATGATAACCGTTCTCAAGGTGTCACGATCACCAGCGATCTACAGCCAGAGATCGCTGGTTGACACACACACAAACATTCCATGAACTACAAATCTGCTTGTTGCCGGACTACAAATCCAGTCATGCAGCACACACACACACACTTCTGCTCCAAGTCACCAGCTGATTAGACTCTCTCAGCTGAAGCTGCTTCTGGACTGATTACACACACCTTATAAACAGCACACTTGCACACAGTCATTGCTGAGTATTGCGATCTGTTAGTGACCATACAATGCGTTTCCTTTGTTCCTGTTTCTGTGTTTTTTGACTTTAGTCTTGTTATTTGTTATCTGTGCCTGCTACCAGCCTCATTGACCTTCTGCCTGTTATTTGACTACGATTCTGGATTTCCCTTATATACCTGTTTGCTCCTGATGACCACCGCTATACTGACTTTTAATAAATCTGCATTTGGATCCTCACACCGTTGTCATCATCACATCCAGTCGTAACACAAGGTATACAGCGGTTTGGAAAAGTCCAGGTTTTCATACCACCAAAATTTTCTGCTATACCGTTCCTGAGGTATGTGTAAGATTTTTTGTTTATGATTTTTTTTTCCGTTTGTTTTCAGGACAACAGTATTTCCAAAGATATCCAAAATAGTCATTTTAAATTGTAAAGAAAACTGTGTTACTGAAACTAATGAAGACAGCAGAAGGCAATTATTCATTTGAATTATTTAGCCTGACATGTTTACTGCTCCAAAATACTTTAAATGTTTCTAAATGTACATATCCACAAATGAAAATTTTCTAACAAACCATATTTTCCTGTTTGTTTGTTTTTTTTTTTGCAAGAATTTAGTCATTATTTTCAATTTAATTTCATTATCTGAAAATAAGAAAGCAAACAGGACTATTACATTTTGTAATGACTTTAATTTATACACTGTAATTGATTCTTAAATGTCTTACCCTGAAGTTTATTTCATGTTCTTTTATTATTATTATTATTATTATTATTATTATTATTATTACTCTTTCTTTCTCTCTCTCTTGTATCTCAAAATAAAATATATTGTGTTCAATGGGGAAAAAAGTTCAGATTTTTTTTAGAGCAGTGAACACAATACCGTCATACCGTGAAACCGTGATATTTTTATCCAAGGTTATCATACTGTCAGAATCTTATACCGGCCCATGCCTATATGTATCTAAACTCGTGCACAGTTATGTTGCTTCTTGCTGTCCTTTACAACATTTCCTCCTGCCCAGACACTCAGTTGTGGATTGTGGCCAGTTCTGGGCAGAATCACAGTTGTTCCGCATGTACTCATCTCTTTAATGGTGTTCTTTGAGGTGCACTTACTGTTTTGGAAATTTCCTGGACTTCTTCTGAGCACTGTTTAGGATCAGCTCTGAATGTTCTGCTGATGAATGTTTCCTTTGACATGTTCTGTATCATGTTAAATAGCCCAATTACATATGTGAGGAAAGTAGTTCTGTAACCCGGAGAATATTTGAGGTTGCTTCATAGGTGATGAGACAGGATGTTTTTAGAGATTTTTATAGTGATTTGTGACCACCTATGCTCTCTGTGGGTTTCCCAGCACTGAGATGCCATCCAGGAGATCACGTGATGTTCAAGACTGGGTGTGTACAATATGTTTTTGGGATCATTTCTGTAATTCCATCCCGGTTTGTTACTCGGGTATTGCGGGACGATTATAATAATTGATCTGCTTAACACACACACACACACACACACACACACACACACACACACATACACATACCGCATCTGTCTTTAGTTTGTCTCGTGTTTTATACTCTCATTACGCGCGCCATCTGGATACTCCATCTAACACACACGCCGACTGTTTCCGATGATTTACTGGAATCAAAGGATTCTTGAATGCCTCCATGAGATAGCATCGAGAAATAAATAAACATCAGTGTCAAACCGAGCGCCGGAACATCAGCGGAGCGCAAGCCGCATGCGCAGAAAACGCCTGATGCCAGAGGGTGCGAATTATTTGGCTCTGACTTCCACACCCGCCCCAAAACTGCTTAAAACGCTCTTTCTGAAAGTTATTAGTTAGGGATTAACAATTTCTTATGTTTTTAAAGCGTTTCCGTGTTAATAAATGTCTATAATAAGTTAATGAGATCACCTCATTTCATGTGTTGTTAAACAAGCTTCGCTGAAATCACCACTGAGGAGGTCATTTATTAAAATTCATTGTTTTTAAATCGACAAATTATACTGGCTGGCATTGTGTAGTACCTTTTAACAGATTTTCATATTACATTGTGCGTTTTTAAGGTAGCAATCTGACTGAACTTCCGCCAAAATAGTTTTCGCACTACCTAAAGCAAACCTCACAGAGTTCGCTGTGAAATTTTATATTTTAAACAGCTATCAGATCCCTTTAAAGTCATTATTTTAACCACTTTAAAGTCATATTCACATTCTGTCCGACCCCCGACCACACACAGCCTCTCTAAACCAAGTAAGTTCCCTACCTAGACAGCATCCTCATTGGGTGTTCACTCGAGGCGCGCATCTGTTCTATCGATTCCCGCCAGGCCGCCATCATGCTACTTAGCCAGTATTACTGTAGCTCCTGATGATAAATCGCCTGTTTATCATCATTTGTAAGTCGTCTTGCCAGAAATTCTTAAACGAGAAACTAAAAAAAGCTGTACCCAACTATGACATGCCACTGCCAAACCCGCGACCACCCATTGCATGCGTCTGTAAATCAAGCGAGTTGCACAATATGGCATGACTGGCTCGCGCTCTCAATTCAAGATTAACTATTTTATTTACATGTGTAATTTACTACATATTTAAATACATTTAATTTACAGTGCTCAGCATATATGAGTACACCACTCAAAAATATACATTAGACAAAATCTGATAAGTCAAATGGGTGCCACGGTGGCATAGTGAGTAGCACGTTCGCCTCACAGCAAGAAGGTCGCTGGTTCGAGCCTCGGCTGGGTCAGTTGGCATTTCTGTGTAGAGTTTGCATGTTCTCCCCGTGTTGGCGTGGGTTTCCTGCTCCAGTTTCCCCCACAAAAGTCCAAAGACGTGGTATAGGTGAATTGGCTAAATTGGCTAAATAAATAGGCTAAATTGTCCGTAGTGTATGAGTGTGAATGAGTGTGTATGGATGTTTCCCAGAGATGGGTTGCAGCTGGAAGGGCATCCGCTGCGTAAAACAAATGCTGGATAAGTTGGCGGTTCATTCTGCTGTGGCGACCCCGGATTAATAAAGGAACTAAGCCGAAAAGAAAATGAATGAATGAATGATAAGTCAAATCTGGAGGTTATCTAACAAAATAACTTACGATAACGGTCCAAAAACTAGTACACTAGAAAAAATATTAATTCCATATTTAAAAAGGAGGAAAAATTAAGAGAAGCAAAAAAATTCAAAAATTTGTTGAAATTGTGTAATTTTTGCAATATTTAGCTTGATTTTAATTGTATTATCTTTATATTTCTAAATATTGGTGACTAAAATATTATTTTAATAAATATATCTGTTTTGTTTAAATGCGCCAAAATACATTGCCTATTCACTGAGAAATAGATAAAAAATATAAATTTTCAAAGGGATGTACTCACTTACACTGTAAAAAGTGTTTAGCTGACTTTACCATGAAAAAGTAAGTAAACCCATTACCTTTACATTATTAGGTAAATGAACTATGCGGGAATCTGAATAATTAAGTTAAGGGAACTTAACAGTTATAAGTTGCAACAGAATTACTTACATTTTTTAAGTAAAGTTAACTTGTCACCACTTAAGGAAGTGGATTTAATAACTTTTTTAAGCAATCGCTTTTTACAGTGCACTCAAATAAATAAATAAA